>JARYGA010026336.1:0-20988 GCA_030545235.1 Helianthus tuberosus
CGGTCAAATGGCTATTTTCGTAAAAAGGTTGGTCAAGCGGCTAGTTTGGTAATTATCCCTTTATCAAAATGCTCTTTAAAAGGTGGGTCACCTATAGTATTGTTAGAATTTCTTCTTTTGTGATCTCCAAACAAAATCTAAAGAAGACTGTTATTTAGATCCTGAACGAAAAAAGGTTTTAGTTTTTTTTTGTAATTTCGAGACGAATCCCATGCACGGTAAAGAGAGTAATCCATGAATCCTATTCACAATTTTTTTTTTTGTATAGAGTATATTTGTGTCATTTATTATTATAAAAGTATAATATCTTTCTAAAAACGTTTATATAAGTGATTTTCCAACTTATAAAGCTAACCCAAAACCACACGAATGAAACCTTATGTAGTTCATGCTACTATTTATTATAAGTTTACTAAAGGTGAAGTGAATTACAATCTACTTATAGTTTTTTTTTACCATCTTACCATGTAAAATTTTGTTGATAAATGATATCCAAATAAAAAATCCTATGTGATCCCATATTCTCTTCTTATTCTCAATATGAAGATGAGGCCAACTAACACACGTGAAGCTTTCGACACATAAAAACACGTCTAAATATTCAAATAGATGTTTGCGTGGTCGCATTTTTGTATAATAATTTAGATGAAGATATTTTGTATACTACGATCAAGGCAAGGAGCATTTGGATTACATACCACAAACTCTAATTGCTTGTGATCACACCTCAAACAACAACGATTTCTTGGAAGGAAGATGTAACAAGACGAAACAAACTCATATCGATATCACTATTTGTTTTTATCTTCAACTTTATGTTATACCTTTTACATATACAGTAGAAACTCTATAAAATAATACACTTGGGACCACCAAAATTTATTAATTAAAAGAGTTATTAATTAATCGATAAATTAATAATTAATAATTATTAATTTATATATTAATTAATATTTTATTAATTTATAGTAGAATACTTAGTTTACAAACATCTTTTAAACTTCCACTTAATTATTGTATACAATGCATGTATATCAAATGAACGACCCAATTTGAAAGAAACCTTCAATCTCCCACCTTATTATGCTTCTTGTGTTCAATGTATCACTTTATGGACATTAAAAATATTTTCAATATAAATACAAGATCAAAATAGGTTAACACAAACAAATCATACACACAACATGACTTCCCATCTTAAAGGTGTGAAAAAAACAACAATGACAGACGAGATTCGAAGAGCATTATGCAAGCACAACAAGGATAATCCAAGTCTCACTCAAAAGCAATTGCAAGAATGGGTTCATAGTAACTATGGTTTGCAGGTAAGTCAAGCGACAATATCGAATACAGTTAAGCGGTCTTTAGAGTATCTCTCACTTGCTCCCGAAAGAGGCGATGTTAAGCGACACAAACCGGCAAAATTTCCTGACCTAGAAAAAAATCTCTCTATGAATGGATTCTTCAATATCAAGAACATGTGAATATGACAGGTGAACTAATCATCGAGAAGGCGAAAAAGTTCATGAAAGATATGTATCCAGTGGATACTCCAGACTTTACTTTTTCTATTGGTTGGCTTGGAAAGTTCAAAGCAAGATATGGAATTAAAAATTGTTATTGGAAAGTTCAAAGCAAGATAGGCGAAAAAGTGTTATTGGAATTAATAAAGATGATATCGATGAAGAAGATGATGAAAGTTCTACAATGGAGCCCCCTTCGCGAAACGAAGCTATTAAAGCGGCAATCACATTGAACAATTTCTTGTTGAGCTATGAGAAAACAACACCAGAAGTTCTTACCATGCTAAGGAAAATCAGAGACGAGATTTAAGGGGAAATTGATTTCAACAAAAAACAAAAGACAATTGAGTCATTTTTCAAGAAACCTTCATAAATCATTCATGTAATATGCTATATATAAGGAATTATTAATTTATATTTTATATGGGGTCTAAAGAAATTATCAAAAATGTATTATCTTATAATTTTAGCGAATTATTAATTTAGCACCCTATCCCCGAGTCGGGACCGGCAAAAAATATTATCTTAGAGAGTTTATTAAATAATCGAGTATTAATTTATCGAGTTTCTACTGTACATGGTTGTTCAATATATACTGATTTTTTTTAACGTCAAATTTCTTTTATTCCTGTCGTCTGTGAGACTTGAACCCAAAACCTTCATCTTCCAAGGTGTTTAAAGGCTATGCCTTTGCCAATGGACCACCACCCCATTGGTAATATATACTGAAGTTTAAGTAGATAACTACCACCATCTAAATACTAGTTAGATACATAAGACGCTAAATAAGATGTTATGTTACCATATAACTCTATTTCTATCTCAGTGCCGTTGCATCTTGTCATATTTTTCTAGAATGCCCAATAAACAACCGTTTACAATATTGTGTTATGTTTTCAACTACTTACTATTGTTACATCTTGAATTAACTTTCAGGTTGCAACCTTAGCTAGTTAAAAAAAAAAAAGAAAAAAGAAATGGCCTTTAACATTATTAGTTTGATTAAAGAAAGAAAAAGAAGCGTGAGCGTGGATGAACGCGCAGAGGAAAGGGTGGTGGTGGGCTAGGGGGAGGAGGGACTGATCAACGCATTTCTCGGATCTGCTGGGGGTGGGTGGGTGAAGGACGTTTGTCTGATTATAGGTGTGGGGAGCGGTCCCTTTTTGAGTTTTTTCTTGTTTCTTATTTTTAAAAAAAGAAAAGAAAAACAAATTTGGTGGTTTGTAGGTACGTGCCGATGGGTTCGGGCTGTTTATACCTCTTCCCCCCTACCCTCCCTAACAGATTCCGGTCTTTTTCACCTTTTCATGTCAATCCAACTAGCCTTCTTCCCCACTGCCATTATTGTCCACCTACACTCACCACACCCCAATATATATACATATATAACACATTATTAAAAGAGTTAAATGCTTGGTTGGTCCCTGTGGTTTGCAAAAATTGCAGACTTGGTCCCAAAGGTTTACTAATTACACGCGTGGTCCCTGTGGTTTTCAAAAATGCACTCGGTTGGTCCCTAACCCTAACATCAGTTAAATTTCTTAGTTAACTATGTGTGAAATGACTATATTACCCCTGAATAATTAAAAAAATAAAACCCACCATCTTCTTCATCCCATCCCCTGTTCTTCCACCTTCAATCCACCATCTCCACCTTCAATCCATCACCACCACCTCCACCTCCACCATCACCTTCAACCCAGCCAACCCCCACCCTTCAATTAACAAACAGCTACCATGGACTCTTCTGACTACACTCACCAGTTCTTCTTCTTCTACTACCCATATCTTTCATCTTCTTATTCTAGGGTTAGGGTTTTTTGATTCCCCCAAAAGTCTTCACATTTCCGTAATCTTCGCCGGTTTTTAAAATTCCTGTCCCGAAACCTTCATATTATTCTCAGGTGCGTGTGTTTGTGGGCATCCCCATTTTAATACTTCCATTAATTTGTCGTTTCATACATTGTTTGTTGTTATCCCCAATGTCCTTGATTTTGAGCTCCGTGAACCTGCATTTTCTTTTTTGTCCAAATTACATGAATTTTGGTGTACTAATTTGACTTAATTTTGTTTTTCTTGTTGTTTTATGTGGGCTCTGTTATTGTTACAGGTGAAGAAGGGAATAATGTGGGTTTCTTTTACACCCTTTTTCTGCTGTCATTGTTGTTGTTCTATGATAATGTGAAAGGTATTCATGTTTTGCTATGTTTATGGGATGCTTTTATGTTCTTGTATTCCAGTTTAGGGTTTTAGATATGAAATCAATGTGAGATATTTCCAGTTTTTTATTTCACATTTTAACTGCTAAATTGATATTCTGATATGTGGGGACAAGAAAAGAAACATGTATAGTATTGAGTTAGAGTTGAAAAAAAATACAATCTTTGTTGTTTGATATTCTGATCGTATACTTCGAATCGAGATCGTTTCTGAATCTACTGAAGCTAGAAGCGATGGAGAAGGTTGCACCAGCCTTGCTGATTGGGCGAAGAATCGGAAAAGACGGAGAGAAGATATTAAACTGGATTGAAGGTGGAGATGGTGGATTGAAGGTGGAAGAACAGGGGATGGGGTGAAGAAGATGGTGGGTTTTATTTTTTTAATTGTTCAGGGGTAATATAGTCATTTCACACATAGTTAACTAAGAAATTTAACTGATGTTAGGGCTAGGGACCAACCGAGTGCATTTTTGAAAACCACAGGGACCACGCGTGTAATTAGTAAACATTTGGGACCAAGTCTGCAATTTTTGCAAACCACAGGGACCAACCAAGCATTTAACTCTTATTAAAAAACAACCCTCTATCTCGTTACAAGCTCTCACGCAAAAATTTCACGCGAGAGCCGCATCTGTAAGATTAAATATATTATTATAATATTTAATCGTGTAGCCATTATAATCATTTATATTATATAAATCAAAATATATTAATAACCTATTAATAATTAGTTGGTAATTGTTGATTGATCATATTACCCTTATTAACTAATTGGGTTTCCTCTTAAGTGTATATATAAGGAGATTATTAGAGAGTTTAAGGGTTAGACGGTTAGACAATTACACAACTCTCATAACATCAATAATTGGCTCTCTCTCTCCATAATCGAAACCTCCCTAGTTTCGGTTTCATCACCATCATAATCTTACACCCTAAGGAGGAACCAGATCATCCTGACAAGTATGTCAAACTCAATGGCTGCATTTCTGACTGGATTCTCTGCTGGCTTGTCTGCTGTAACAGGTATGTTATTCATGTTTTCCATTATGTTTAAACAGAACTGATCAGCATGTGACCACACAGGACCTTCACTTGGATGTGACACGGTGTTCATCATGTGGCCACACTGCCACATCGCTCACGCGTGTGATGTCCATTGTCAAGTCATGCAAAAAGTTAAATTAATCTAAATAGTTAGGATAAGTAGAGTAGCGTTTCACGAGTAGCATCCAGTTAGAATTATACGATTTATTTGGTTATGAAATTAACATAAAAGTATTGTTTGATTCGAATTAGCCAACTTAAACTAAATTGTAACCTACCTAAAAAGCGAGAATGTAAAGAAAAGACACAAAAGAAAATTAAGATGAGAGACATGGTCACTTCCAAATTTAGGTTTAATCAATAAATTACAAAACTTGTAATTTCACTTGAAATATTTGACAAATTACATAGGACATAATTTGTGTACCTTTCATATTGACCAATTAATTAAAGTCAAATCAATTATCCATCATGTAAGACCCTTACTTGATTTATATGATTTACATATAAATATCGACTATGATTGTGTATTTATGATTTCACCTACAGTTGAAATTACGAGTTTATTAAAACATTTTAAGATTTAAAACATTTCAATATCTTATATTTATATCGTTGTTTAAAACGTGACGACGAAATGTAACGCGGAAGCTTGAATCTTGATCGTGTTCGGTTCCTTGTTGAGCTTGATCGTCGTCTGGCACTCCGTATAAGTTACCTATAACCAACATCATCAAAATGTTAGTTATAGGAGTGTAAAACATGTTCATATGAGTTCTTATGACCCAAACAATTAAACAACAACCAAAAAGCCATCCAGGTGACTTGACGCGTGCCGCTACCCCGGATTGCCTCCTCCGTCGTGTGACGCGAGGAGTGTATTTCGACAGAAGGTTTTGTTACAAAACCTGCATTTTTCCAGCAAATCTTAATTTTACGAAAACATGCATAACTCTCCCGTTTTTAATCTGTTTCTTCCTACGTATTCGTAAATTTATTCTCCATGATATGGAATTAAAATCCGACATCCGGGTTAACAATTTTCCAAGTTTTTAAGCCATCGGCTTTATATTTTTTATACAAATTTTTTGACCCGTTCATGATTTTATCAAACAACCTTATTTGTTGCATTCAAATGATCATGAACTTCATGTTATAATTGTTTTCTATTATATTAGGTTCAAATCACGGGTTCATATGCATATTTAACTCGTTTTTGCTTATATACTTATTTTGACCCGTTAAGGGTATTTAAGCACTTTTAAGCATAAATTTCGCTCATTCTTTGTTTGTATCATATTTCCACGTTTATGTATCAACTTGTATTCCACCACAACTATAATTGTGGTGGATTTAATATGGTATACTATTTATTCCGAGTTCTATCCCTCGGTTTGTCTTTTTACGACAAAAACGCATTTTAAGGCATTTGACTCACAAGGATCATGCTTTTCGCTTTTATACTTATCCTAAGGATTTACTTGATCGAAATGCTTATTTTTAAACAACCCATAAGGGTCGTTTGCTTAATTTATCAATCAAGGGCATTTTGGTCCACTTTAGCCTCTAATTTACGATGAAGGATTTTTTTAAAGGCATGTTTGACCAAAATCCCACTTTTTAACTATGATCTTGTTTAAAAATCGGGGGGGGGGGGGGGATATTCCATGGTCCTCCCAACCGCTGTAGTGATCACACTCCACAATCTAGCTTAGCCCTATAGCTGCCTGGGGGTGAATACCCAACCGCGAGCGAAGAGCTTGGCTGTGGGATGCAGACACCAAGATTCGAACCCGGGACCTCTAGGGAGAGGGTGGGTGGGGCTGGCCAACTGGGCTACCCCAGCTGGTTTTGTTTAAAAATCATTATGTTTCTAAAAACACAATGACTATAGTTTAAATCATTAGGTTTACCTATTAAGGTAACCAAATGTCCAATTTTGACTTTGTCTAACTCTTATAGAACCTCAAGTTCTAAATGATGAGTTGACCTATTATACATACCTGGCTCGGATCAACATATCGACCCGTTTTAGTATTTCCTCAATTAATTTGCTAGTTAATAGCAACGCATATTCCACACGCTATTTATTCTGGTAATCATTATACTTGACAAACAATGATTAGTTGTTATCGTCAAATGGTGACATCTTCACCTTTTGACCCGTTTGGTCTAAATGACCTTTTTATCCTTGTGAGATGGTATTATTCGTCATCTTATCTATATAACACGTTCCGGTTTACACCGTACGGTCACATTACTTGTAACTTCACTTCTTAATGTTGTTTGTTTTTGCTTAAAACATCTGCAAGGAGCCTATGTCTGCAGGCAGGCAGACACAAGGCCTTGAAGACGGTTTGTTTTTTTAAAGAAGATCTGAAAAGTGCTTTTATTAGCTTAAAAAAAGCCTATATCTAACATCTTCACAAACCCATCAGATCTTCAAAACCCAGCACAGATCTACTGTCACACCCCAACCGATGGCGAAAACATCGGGGCGTGGCACTGAGCGAAACAGATTGTCCAGAAGTTTGCATAACAACTATAATTACCAATTATTTAAAGCAACATGTCCCATACCATGTCATAAAAGATAACATAATTATTACAGACAAAATCTAGTCAAATTGTTCTGTTCCGACCACTAAGATTTCAAATACAGACAATTGTCTATTTGTTTCTAGACTCTGCCTAGCCTCGATTTCATCACACAGCAAACAAGGCATCCTAGCAACTTAAGCACCTGTCACATACGTTAAAATAAAAGTCAATACACATAGTGTAAAGGTGAGCATACAAGTTTAATAGATATAATAGAGTTCGAAATCATTACGCATAACCAACACGTACACAGTGTAAAATGAGGCATGTTAGTTATCGACATGAACCTATCAATACCAATGACTGCGAGTTGACTGCCCAAGGCAGTTCGTATTGCATGATCACCCCCGTGACCCATGTAATTAATTGTCCTTAACAACCCCTGAGTGAACAGGTGCTGAGAAGTCAATACACATAGTGTAAAGGTGAGCATACAAGTTTAATAGATATAATAGAGTTCGAAATCATTACGCATAACCAGCACGTACACAGTGTAAAATGAGGCATGTTAGTTATCGACATGAACCTATCAATACCAATGACTGTGAGTTGACTGCCCAAGGCAGTTCGTATTGCATGATCACCCCCGTGACCCATGTAATTAATTGTCCTTAACAACCCCTGAGTGAACAGGTGCTGAGTTCAAACAAATAGTACTATCGTTGTTAAGGCAGGTATACAACATTCCATGTGTAAACATAACAAACAAGCATTATTAAGTCACGTATAACGCGCGGTAATTGGTTAGTGATTAAAGTATTGCGTAGTGTGTTCAATGTGATTTAGAATAAGTAACGTATGTAACACCCAAAAGTGCGTAAAGCAAAAAGGGATCGAGTATACTCACAGCGGTTAATGGATTGAAGGGAGCGCTAGAGAGTAAGGTTAGCCTGAACAGATTGATAGCATAACGATGAGTGACGCGTAATGTCGCAACCCCCGATCCCACTTCCCCGAGAACGGGCGGCCGCGAGCCAGTTTCGGTGGTATCTCGTATTGTCTAATTTGGCAGCGGAATTTTTCATCAGGACCGTAGTTAGGAAATATTTGATCAGAGTAAATACCACATTTTCATAGTATTAAACAAATGGGTTAAAACCCAAGTTCATAGCACACATGTTTGTTTTGGTCAAAAATTACCGAAACAATTTAGTGAACAAATTAGTTAAGTGAGGTAGTGTGCTAAAATTATGTGTGGGAAATATGTTAACCAAGTTAGTTATAAAAACAATTTCAGGATACGGCTTAAGATATAGAGCTGTATCTATGATCAAACAATGAGCAGAAAAGTAAAGGTTGACACGTGATGTACGAGGAAAGCCCTTGATCAATCTAGATCGCCGGCACAAAACCTCGGGAGCTGACAATCGCAGCTGCCTTGTTCTTCTATTGCTTCAAATATCAGGATACAGTGCAGGATATGGTGCGGATCAACTAGGTGTTACAATGTAATTCGATTACAAATGTTTGTGTGTAGTGAATGTTGAAAGTTAGAAAGCAAAAGTGTTTGAGAGTGTGTGAAAGTTGCGTTGTGCCTTAATCTGATCCACCCCCATCTATTTATAGTAAAACAAATGTAACAAACTATCCTAAATAACCGGGATCCAGCGAATATTCCTCAGTCGAACGTTGTAGACCAAGTCTTTCGGGTTCAACGTCTCTCCCATAACAAATACGCCCGAGTCTTGAGGAGATGAAGTCCATTTGACCGTTGGCAAGTCCCAGTCTTTAACCTGCACGTGATTAATTCGATCAACCTCAGGATATCGCCCAAGATGTTAGCAATATCCTCGTCCAGCATCCTGGTCACAAATAAACAATAAAAGCAGGATATTGGTCAAGATATCTATGCTTAGAAAATGACCCATAACAATTGTCCCCAAAATATATCGGTTGGTACACCAATCCAACGGATATATTTTAAAAGTTTTATCCCGTAACTTAAGGCAATCAATACGACTAGACCCTTGAAATGACAGTGGTGCAACTTCCAAAGCGTTATTTACTCTTTACCCCCTACATTTAGCCTATATTAACCGAGGGACTTCTCATTATGATTATCTTTATCTTCAACCGAATATCAGGTACTTTCTCTCTCTCTTTTCTATTTTCCTTGTATACATCTCCTTTTCCGATTGTGATCCTTCATGGCGACCCGCACCAGATCACAAATGGCGGACTCTGTTTCCCCCTTCCATAAACAAAATTTGCTTAAGAAACCTTCAAAAGAAGTGTGTTCTTTCGACAATTCCGATATCGCGGCCCTACGAGCTTCCGGTGCCTTTCCCGCCGGGACAATCTTCCGTCCATTCGACCGAGAGGTCCGATCGGACTTTTGTTCCGACGAATGGGTCTGCTTTTTTGCCTATCCTTTCTCCGTAGGACTCCAATACCCGTTTTCACCTTTTATTTCTCGTTTTTTCCAACTTACCGGCCTTAGCTTTGCCCAAATCATGCCCATGGTTTGGCGCGTATTAGTCACCTTGGAAGGAATTAAGGCTTGTCACATGCCCGACCTATGCATCGAGGATTTGCCGATGGCTTACCGTTTAAGATCTCATGGTTCCAGCCGATTCCTTCTATTCTCTATTTCCAAAGACCCTCTCATCCTCAAGGCTACCAAGAATGAGGATAAGTGGACAAGAAAATTCTTTTTTGTGAAAAGAGACTCCATTGATAAGGGTTTCGACCTTCCTAAAAGATGGTTGACTTCTGGTAGGATTTAGGGTTTTAGAAATATCCCCAATCATATCCCGAACCTCCATCCTGAACCGACATCCTGATGTGTTTATTTCTTTTCTTGCAGCAAACTTTAAAGAACTAGCTCCCCCTAGTGCTGAATCGGAAGGAAGAATAAAAGAGATCTACAAGCTTCCAGAGGGTGAAAGAACCTTTAACCTGCTACTCACAAGCTCAAGTCAAAGATCGAGTTCCAACATGTCTGGTAAGCATATTTTCAGGAATTATTTTTATTATTTTATTGTATAGAGATATAACAAGTCTAAAACATCTTCCCTTGTGCAGTGCCAGTTATTAACCTCGAAGGCTTCCAACTCGACGAGTTGGATAGCTACTCTAGCCTCGCGCTTACCAAGCAAGAATCCAATCCAAAGTCATCCGTCACACTGAAGCCTACCAGCTCGAAGACCACCACCGCTCCCAAAGCTCCTCCGGCATCCCGAACCCGGGCTTCTAGTTCCCGAAAGAGAAAAGAAGTTGAACCTCCCGCTACACCTCACGTGTTTCCATTCGAGAACCACGGGTTTATAGAATCCAGCAAATTCATGACCGGCTTCCTTAACCAGGTTAGTATCCTGACTCGTATCCTGCATCATATACTAAATAGAAATGTACATTTAGAACAACACCTGTTTCTTTACCTTGCAGGGCCTTGAACGCCTGGTATTCCTTTATGAGGACACATGTGGTTTAAATGTCATGCTAGAAAGCAAACTAAAGAAGGCTGAAGCTACCATCACGGATCAAGCAGCAATCGCCACCGCCAAGTCTGAACACTACGAAGCTAAGTATAAAGCCATGGCTCAAGACCACCAGGCTACCATCCAAAAGATCACCCAAGAGGCTCAAGCTAAGTCCGACGCGGCCCAGGTTCAGCATGAACAAGATATGGCTTCATACCGGGAGAGCCTTAAGAATTCAGTCATCATCTCCCTCCTCCAGGCCAGACTGAAAATGGCTTACGAGGCTAGGGCTCTAGGCGTCGAATGCCCCTCATGGAACATCAAAGCCTAGGAGATGAAATTGAAAGATCTTGGCGGAAATCCTGTGGAGCCCCCTTCCAAACCTGTCGCAGAGGAGCCCACCAAGGTAACTGAAAAGGTGGATGATGCTGGAGCTTCAAAGGATGCTGGTGGTGACTCCGGAGAAAATGCTGATGGAGAGGATGCTGTTGATGATGCTGAGAGGAATGCTGGAAAGGATATTGTTTTGGTGAAAAATCAGACGAGGATAATGCAACCAAACTCTTTGTTACGGGGTATGATGCTTGAATTGATGAACAATAATAAGGATCACTATGAAGTATGATGAACAAATGACACGAAGATTTATACGGGGAAAAAGCCCTTGATCAAGAGTTGATCTCCGGCACAAAAAACCCCGGGTGATGGAAACTACCGATCACCAACTTAAATTAAACAAATAATCTGTTACAACTTCAGATGATAGCGAGCTAAGTACAAGGATCACTATAGTGTATCGTGTAGAAAATGTGTGTAATCGCCAAGTGTGTTAACGAAAGTTGATGAGAGCAGTTGTATGAGTGTGTGTGTAGTAAAAAATAGCCAAAAGTGTTGTCTAATTAGCTCGCTACCCCTTTTAAATTAGAAAATATATAGTCTAACTAATTGTCCGCAAATGATGCAAGTCCTCCACGACTCCACAACGTCCATTTCTGACCAAGCACGTGCGGAATAGACGTGGAATATTCTTCAGGAACGTTACCAAGACTAAGTCCAAGCTGATATTCCTGCAAAACAATATCGAATTCAAAGCAGACAATCATTAGTATAAGGATCCTTAGGATGATCCATGATCCTGATCCTGAAGCACTTCTGAGGATCACTAACTGACACAGAAGTAAGGATCACCAAGCAGGATAATAATTGAGGATCACGGGTCATTTAGAAATCCACCCCTAACAATTGCCCCCAAAATATAAGGAGTTATATTGTAAATAAACGAGTTGTATTTTGTTGATCTTATCCGCAACAAACTAACGGATAACTAGCCGTTGTAGACGGACTAGCCGTTGCAAACCTGACGTCACCGAAGTGACAATCCTGCAAATCATCATTATAAATAGGAGTTAGAGATATGATCAATTTGCATTTAAATCCAAGAGAACTTCCCTTTAAATTCTCAACCGAAGATCAATCAGGTATCTCTTTTCCTACTTCTCCTTCTCTTACTCTGTTTTTCTTTCTTTACCAATATCACGTTAAGAATGATGCTCCGATCCTCCCCCGCCAAGGATCACCAGAAGGATAGCCCCTTGAAGAGTCAAGGGATCATCAAAGACTCAGCGAATGAGAGGTGTTGCTTTAACGATGCACAAGTAGATAAAATCCGGCACTGCTTTCCGGCGAACGCCTTTTTCAAACCCTTTGATCCCACTGTTCTGAGCGACTACACTTCTGAGACATGGGTTGCCTTTCCGGTTACCCCATTCACCATAGGATACACCTATCCTTTTCCCAGCTTTTACCCAATCCTTTTTCTCCCTTACCGGCATCTCCTACATCTAAGCTATGCCGATGATCTGGAGGGTCCCATATACCCTTGAAAGGATCATAGAGCAGGAAGGGATTGATTTAGGAATGTCAGAACTGGCAGAGATGTATGATATTACGACGTTTGGATCCCACCGATATCTGTTTAAGCGAAAACCCGGCGAAGAACATCCCATTTTTAAAGCCACCAAGAACGATACAAACTGGAAACGACGCTTTTTCTTTGTCAGAAGGGATAACATTCCAAACGGAAAGGATCTACCAAGGAAGTGGTCCACCCATGGTAGGACAGAGGATCCTGAGAAGGATCACCAGGTAGTCTTGTTTATGTATAAGGATCACTAACACCCTTTTGTTTTATGTTATACAGCTATCTCTGTTTCACACCTCATACCATCACCTACCACCAAGGAAAAGCTTGCTGCTTTTAGAAGGCTTGAACCTGTAACCAGATCATTCAAGACAGACACCCAGGATTCACAAGAAATATCCTCAGGTTCTATCACCATGTCAAGTAAGTATCCTGCTTTTTATATAGTTAAACATTTAAATAAATAGTTAAATAAGAATAGGGTAAGGATACTTATCTTGCTTTGAATGTGTAGGTGCCGGAAAAGCTTCCAAGCCTGCCTCCCAGTTCAACATGGCTGACCTTGACACTGTTCGATCCAGAAAGAAAAAGGCCATTGCCAGCCCTAGTGTCTCCATCCCCAAGGCACCCACTAAAGGAAGGGGTGGCAAGAAGAGGAAAAACTCTGAGATAGAGGACCTACAAGGCCTGCCACTGATCCGCCACCAGTTCCTTGAATACTTCAATGACGTGAGGATCACTACTTCTGCCTAGGTATCCTACTTATCTGAGGATCACCTGATCTTGAACTGCTTTGTCTCTTTTGCAGAAATTTGTTGAGATTGAAGACTACGTGGGGAGCGTTGAGGAGCTGGATAAGAAGATTGCTGACCTCCAACAAGTTGCAGTGCTCAAGGATCTTAAGATTGCTGATCTCGAAAAAGCCCTTCAAGACGCCAAGACTAAGACAGCTAAAATCTTGATCGACATCGACTACGAGAAGCATGATCTCATAGAAGGTGCAAAGGCCTCCGCTGCCATCACAATGTACAAGACAAAACTGAAGATGTCCGAGGAGGCTCAAGATCCTGACTTCGACAGAAGCAGCTGGGATGTTGAGGGTTGGAAGGCAAGGTTAGCTGATCTGGAAGATGATGAGGAGGCTGAGGAGGTTTTGGCGATCGAGGCTGGAAGCAGTGGAAAGGATCTGGTAAAGGATACCGAAGCTGGAGGGGATGAAGATGCAGCGAAGGTGTAGGCTACATGATTGGGCGATGATGGACATTCCTAGACGTAGCCGGAGCCCAATTTTTAAATTTGGTAGTAGTTTTTTCTTTTGATGAACAATGGTTGGTCTGTACTCAAACAATAGTAACTAGGATTGAGGATCATGGATGATCCTTTGAACAATAGGTAGGATTACAAATGGTGGAGGGATCCTCTGTTTGGGGGATGAAGCCATTGTGATCCTGCCGTCTTTTGATTCCTGCACTTGAAAAACCTATGAACAATGGACACCCTTTACCTACCCCAGCGGACGGGCCACGTATTGCTGGTAGATGCTCGGGGTAGGTAATTTTGACAACCTTAAAAGGGTTTAATCTTTTGTGAATAAAATGACTTTAACTTTTTGTCTATATCCTGTGTTGATATCCTTGTTGTTATTTTATTTTTCAATTGTTTTGATGTACACTTGTCTGTGTAAGAAAAGTTAAACAAATTAGATAAAGAAAATATTTAGGATATGATTCAGGATCAAATATTCTATAGTTGAAAAATTCCAAAAAGTAGTATATTTTAAGGATCATGAGTTCGGTTGTTAAAGTATTAGGGTTATTCAAATAATCAGTGAATAAAATCAAAATAGTTAACGCTCATACCCGAGGATCCAAGTTAGGATCCTAACCCTTAATATTATAACCAGGATAACCATATGACAAACCTTAGTAAGAAGTAAGGATCAAGGATCCTTGGTTGCTTAACTTTGAAGACCTGAAATAGAACATAACTCGGGACTAAGCCAATATAAGATAAAAGTTAGCAACTGGGGGCAAGCCCAAAGGATAACTGGGGACAAGCCCAAGGATAACTGGGGACAAGCCCAAGGATAACTGGGGACAAGCCCAAGGATCGTGTGTGAACTGGAGTATGGCCCTAACTGGCGACTATCCAAACTTAGTGGCATGAAAATGCCAAAACCTTAGCTAACGTGAAAACGTTAGAAACCTTAAGAACGGATGTATGGTACGTCTACCATTATACGTAGGATCCTAGGTATAGCCAGTACAATGGAATTATCAGCCCCTAAAACGAGTACTGGTCCCACTACCATGAACTATACCAGGATCATCATGCGCTACTGGCGGAACTGGGGACAAGCCCAAACAACTGGGGTCAAACCCAAGTAACTGGTTGCTTTTGTGGATAATCATCCTTTTGCTAAGAGTACCTGAACCTTAAAAACTCAAAATCACGTGAAAGGAGGATAAAGGATGCAGGATCCTTATCCTTTTGTGAGAAAGTAAGGAAATGAAATAGTTTAAGATTAGAATGTTACCCAAATGAGGATCATCTGTGCTTTAAGGATCCTTTAAGGATATTTATCATGTGAGGATCATGAATCCTTATCACATGAAGTATTTCTTCAAATGGACAGCATTCCAGGCTCTAGGTAGCATACCACCTTCCATTGTTAGCAATCGATATGCCCCATTTCCTGCCTCAGCTTCAATCAAGTAAGGTCCTTCCCATTTTGGTGCCAACTTTCCATCAGCAGGATTGGTGGTATTCTGAAATGCTTTCCTTAGTACCATATCACCAACTTGGAATTTCCTGATCCTGACATTTTTGTTGTAGGCTCCAGCCATTCTTTGCTGATAACTGGCCATCCTTATCCTTGCCAAATCTCTGATTTCTTCTATAGTATCCAGGTCTTGAACCAAGTTCTCATCATTTTTCTCAGGATCACAAATACTTGTTCTAGCAGTTGGAACCACCATTTCTGTAGGGATCACTGATTCTGCCCCAAATACCAAAGAGAATGGAGTTTGGCCTATAGCATTCTTAGGGGTTGTCCTATCAGCCCAAAGCACATAAGGTAGTTCTTCTGCCCATTTCCCTTTCTTGGATCCAAGTTTCTTCTTCAAATTGTTGATGATCTTATTGGAGGATTCTGCCTGACCATTAGCTTGTGGGTGGACTGGTGTTGATGTTATCATCTTAATCCCCCAGCTGTCACAAAAGTTAGTAGTTCTGCCCCCAATGAATTGGGAACCATTATCACATATAATTTCAAAAGGAATACTAAATCTAGTTATAATATTTCTTTTAATGAAGGATATAACTTCCTTTTCTCTGACTTGGGCAAAAGCTTCAGCCTCTATCCACTTGGAGAAGTAATCAGTCATAGCAAGCATGAACACTTTTCCACCAGGTGCCTTAGGGAGCTTACCAACTATATCCATGCCCCATCTCATGAATGGCCAAGTGGAAGATATAGGATGCAATAATTCAGCCGGCTGATGAAGGATATTGCTGTGTCTTTGACAAGGATCACACTTCTTAGCATACTCCACATCATCTCTCTTCATAGTTGGCCAATAGTATCATATCCTTAGGATCCTTGAGAATAATGCCCTGCCCCCAGTGTGGTTTCCACAATCTCCTTCATGGAAGTCTTTTAAAACTTCTTGGATTTCAGGATCCTCAATGCATCTTAAATATGGTCCTGCAAGAGATCGTTTATACAACATATTATTTAAAATTGTGAATTGAGATACCTTAATTTTGAAAGCCCTAGGGTTTTCTCCTGTAGGAATCTCTCCATGTTGTATGTATCTCATGATTGGAAAGGTCCATGATCCTGAATGAGATTGATTATCATCACTAGGGATGATTGCAGAATCCTCTCCTATCTCTATAGCCACATGATCCTCGATAGCCGGGGTCAGGATATGGATAATAGGGATCTTGATATCCTCCGGGATCTTCAAGGATGATCCTAAATTGGCCAATGCGTCTGCCTCTGCATTCTCTTCCCTTGGTGCCTGTATCAAACTAAAGGATACAAAAGAGAGTGCCAATTCTTTAACTATCTCCAAATATTTGGTTAACTTCTCACCTTTAACAGCATAGGATCCATTAAAGTGATTAGTGATTAACAAAGAATCTACATGTACCTCAAGATACCTGATCCTCATGTGCTTAGCAATTTGCAAACCAGCTATTAAGGCTTCATATTCAGCCTCATTATTAGTGGTTTGGAACTCACAAGCTATAGAGTGGGGTATTATGTCCCCCTGTGGCGATTTTAGTAGTATTCCAAGCCCTGTTCCTTTGACATTTGAGGATCCATCAGTATAGAGTATCCAAGGATCCTTGGTCTCCTCTAGCTGCTGGACTTCTAACTCAGCTTCCTTTTGCAAATCACTACTGAAATCTGCCACAAAGTCGGCTAATGCTTGGGATTTAATGGCTGTCCTGGGCTCATATCTTATATCATATGCACTAAGCTTCACTGCCCACTTAGCCATCCTTCCTGACATTTCAGGTTTCCTGAGGACATTCTTAATTGGAAAATTAGTTTTGACGATAATGGCATGAGTTTCAAAATAATGTCTCAATTTAGTAGATGCCATAATTAATGCAAGGATAAGTTTTTCTAAGTGTGAATACCTGGATTCAGCATCAAGTAAACTCTTACTTACATAATAGACAGGATGTTATGTACCTTGGTGATCCTTAACAAGGACTGCACTTACTGTTTTTGAGGATACCGCCAAGTATAAGGATAACATATCTCCCTTTTCTGGTTTCATCAAGGCTGGGGCTGAGGATAGGTAATCCTTAAGAGCTTTTAAGGCATTTTCAAGCTTCTCAGTCCACTCGAATTTCTTTTTTTTCCTTAGGATATCATAGAATTCCTTGCACTTTTCTGAGGATTTGGATATGAATCTGTTTAAAGCTGCAATCCTGCCTGTTAACCTCTGAACATCTTTAGCATTGGCAGGGGACTTGATGTTCACTATAGCTTTGATTTGTTCTAGACTGGCTTCAATACCCCTCTTTGTCACCATATATCCTAAGAATTTACCTGCCTTTACACCAAAATGACACTTAGAAGGATTAAGTTTCATGTTATATTTGTCAAGGATATTGAATGCTTCCTCCAAGTCTCTAAGGTGATCCTCAGCCTTTTTTGATTTTACCACCATATCGTCTATGTAAACCTCCATAATTTGTCCAATCTGATCCTTGAACATCATATTCACTAGCCTTTGATAAGTTGCACCTGCATTTCTTAGTCCGAATGGCATAGCAATATAACAGTATATACCAGTTGGAGTCATAAAGGCTGTATCCTCTTGATCGGATGGTTCCATCTGAATTTGTTGAAATCCAGATGAAGCATCCATAAAAGTTAACAGTTCATGACCCGCAGTTGCATCAACCATGGAGTCAATGTGGGGTAACGGGAAAGGATCCTTGGGACATGCCTTATTTAAATCGGTGAAAGCGACACATACTGTAACACCTCGAAAATTCACATCCTATAATGTGTTGACACGTGTCATACGTTTAAAACGTGTGAAAGAATATTATAGAAGGACTAAAGTTGACAAACATGGAAGGTATGTGAATATACATATTCTAAGTGTCAACTGTGAATAAACATAACGTACATTAACCCTACATGGTGCTCATACCTTCAAACGAATAAATCATGGATCATACAAAGCTAAAAGTGAGAGATTTCAAACTACAGGGGCTAAATGTGTCAACATGTTTAAGTTATACCTTTGAGTGACCTTTTGACAAACCCAAAGCTTTGTAACGGTAAATTATGCTCACTAGAATGCATGATTAAAATTTCATAAAGTTTCGTTATCGTATGAGAAAGTTATGATCAAATTCGTGTGCGAAGGGTTAAAGCGTAAATGTTGAAAGTTAGGACTTTTCGGGTAACAATAAAGTTAACCGGGGACTTAAAAAATGGGTATATGTCTTAAGGCCCCTAAACATCAATTTGGAGGGATCATAATGCAAGAAACAAGTGCCTAATCGAATTTTGAAGAGCCAAGGATCAAATTGCAAAATCACAAAATTCTGATTTGGTCAGATTAGGCCTAGCGCGACGCCAGGGGGGGTGGCGTCACGCTAGGGGTCCCCAGCTCAGAATTAATTGGGTTTTGCCTGCTGAAGTGCAATCTGCTCGATTCCAATCGATTTTCCACATTCCTCTTGACCCCTAGACACCCCCTAAGCACTAGGAACATGTGTTGATCAGTTGTGGTGGGTTGTAGACACATGTGTCAAAGTTTTGTGGTGATTAAAATGCTATATAAAGCCCATGAACTTGCAACAAGTCTTCACACCTTCATTCAAGCAATCTGATCATTTCTGGAGCACAAGTCTGCTCTCAAGTGTTCATATTTCGTGCATAGGACCTTGGTAAGTTTGCTAAACCTTTCTTGATTAAGTTTTAGCTTAGTTTTAGCTTCAAAGTCAAACCGTCGTAATTAACGGTTGACTTTAAGATTAATCACTAATGGTCCAGTGATTAGTCGAATCAAAAGTACCTTTAAGTAGGTAATTATGTGGGTAATAAAACCTTAAAAGGGTTTCCCCTGATTCCCACTCTAACTAGGTCAAATGTCGGGTCAAACTTGTATTTAAAAAGTCAACAGGATACTTAAATTACAATTTATGCATAATTAGCAATGTAGATCATATACAACCTGTTCAATCATCTTTATAACTTAGTAATTAGTGTAAGAACATGTGCAAACATGTTCAACCCGACAATTTCCTGTTTAGACCCGGTTCGGAACCGAAAGTCGCATAGTTTGACTTATACTTTGACTTTCAGTTCTGACCCGTTTTGGTATGATTTATAAATACCTAAGAGCCTTATTTGGACCAGGTTACATGCTAGTATAACCCTCTGTGATTATACACTATGGTTCATTAGTTAACCAATTAATACGCATGATTCCGTTAATTGCTCATATGTTGGCCATTATGCCCTTTTCACCTTAAAACGTGATTTTTGAAAATGTAAAAGAGTAGAAACCTTAATCACTGATATATAGACTTGTATGCAAAGTTTGACATCAGTTTGAGGTGTAGAATAAGAGTTATGCTCGTTAGCGTAAAATTAAAGTCTTATGTTAATAAAACGGCGTAATTAGCGTATAGCCTAGTTAAGCCTACTTTTTGATATCAAATATTTTACCCACTGATGTAATATATTATTTTGGGATTTTTAAAGATTTTTAATTAATTTTAGGCTGAGCATAACTCATAGTCGTAGGCTTAATCCGGTAATTGTCGGTTTTGCCCTTACGGGCCATAAAATGAGTTTTACACATCTAAACGACTCCAAACCTTTTGCTACTGATCACATATGATAAATAAATTATTTTAAGCCTTATGGAAATATAAAAATATCAGATTTAAGTATCGAACCCGGAAATGGCCTTTAATCGCCTTATTAAGAGTTCTTAGTGCAAAGTATGTATTAAAATTATATTGGACATACCCGGGTTGATACCTACTGATATATGAGGCAAATTATAATATTTTAACAGTATGCAAAGGTTGATAAACTCAGACTTCAGTTTTGAGCTTTTCGGCTTATGTGAAATTACCAAAATACCCCTACGGGGCATAGTTTGGTTAAAAATGATAAATTTCACATATATGCTTTAACCTACTGATATAACTTAGAAAATTGAGTATATTTTCTGATTACATCAGACCTGTAACTCCGGTTGTTACTTAAACTCTTTTATAAACTTTTAAATGACCAAACTACCCCTACGTGGCCTAGTTTGTGTTTAAACACGTTTCGGGCATAATGAAAGACATCTTAATGATGTCAAAACATATTTGAGGCATAATTAACTTAGGAAACCTGTATATAGCTCTCATGAATACCCGTCACGCTTATTACGCGTACGGTTCGGTTTATGTAACAAGTTTACATAAATTAGCCGAAACGGGTCAAACCTTAACGGTTTTATCTCAAAATCCAGAATGTGAATAATAAACCCATATTAAACAAGTCTTCAAACTTGTCGGTCTAAATCGCATTCTATCCGGTCTTCGCTTAATCGTGCGTACGAACCGTATCTTTGAAACTAGCCGGTCTAAGCTTAAGCTTAATTAAAGACCCGTTAGGATTCTAATAGGTTATTATAAAAACTTCGTTCCAGATTAGGAGGACCAGTAAAAGCTACGTGCATTTTTCTAATTGTGAATTATACTTGCTCAGGTAA
>JARYGA010026337.1:0-27826 GCA_030545235.1 Helianthus tuberosus
CAGTGGTTTTCCTTTGGTTGATCAGGGCTTAGGTACATAAGTGCTTGTCTTTAACAGGGATTTGTCTTCAACAGTGGATAGGCCTCATTAGTCTTTAAGTCCATTAGTCTTTATAAGGAGCAGTGGTTAGTTATAACAGTCCTTGGCATGATCGGCTATTACAACCACTCCATAACCCTTTGAGAGGAAGCAAGAGTCGGTTTATTTAATTGAGAGGAATCATCGCATTACATCCCTGTTGAAAAACATAATCGATAAATTTAAGGAAAATGGGTTTGAAAGATGATAACCCAACAGTGGAGGAACTCATTCTACAGCTTCGATGAATTCAAGGGTATTCTCAAATAATGGTTCCTAGATGCTTCCAAAGAAGCAGCACTTTGGACATTTGTTGTTCTTCAAACATCTATTATCTATTATATCTATTATATATAATAGATAATAGATAATAGATGTTTGAAGACGACAAATGTCCAAAGTGCTACTTTATTGGAAGCATCTAGGAAGCATTATTTGAGAATACCGCTGAATTTATCGAAGCTGTAGAATGAGATCTCCACTGTTGGGTTAACATCTTTCAACCTCATTTTCCCTAAATTTATCGATTCTGATTTTCAACAGGGATGTAATGCAATTATTACATTATTTAAGATACCTTCAACTGCATCTTCTGATAAATCAACATTCATTTCACTCAAAAGATAACTTCAACTGCATCTTCAATCATGAACTATCTAAAGAAATGGATGAAATCATCCAAAAATACCCAAAATAAAACTAATTCAACCATCCAATATTCTTGAGTACTCACCGTTAATGTGATGACCAATATAAAACCAAACCCTAAAAGCATACAAATCATAATGAAATATAAAATCAGGTAGTTGTATAACAAATCATTATATTATATGAAATAACGAAGAAGAAGAAGAAGAAGAAGAAGAACTGACTACAAAATGTATTAACAATTAGCAAAAAGAATAACAATTACCTAATTTATGTGCGGCTCTTAACTAGATTCTGTAGAATGTGTACATCTAACAAATAAACAAAGAAACAAACCAAAAAACTTGTTGGGCGATTAAAATTAAAAGGATATCATACGCAATATTCAGGTAATTAGAATGGCCATTTTTACCTTACTTGACAACAATAGCAAACAACAATAGCAAGTGACCAATCAATCAACCTCAAAATCATATAGAAGCCTAAAACTAAAATGAATATTAGATAAGTGAACATCAAAAATGAACAGGAAACCTGACCAAAAATTAACCAAACACCTGAAATTTGTCCTTCGAATCTTTGAGTTGGTCGTCATAGTCCTACAACCTTTCGATCTCGTTGGAGTCGGTCGGTGATGTCAACAGCCTAATTAGCAAACAACAATAGCAAGTCACCAATCAATCGACCTCAAAATCATATAGAAGCCCAAAAATAAAACAAACCCTAACCTAAAACTCAAGATGGAAAAATGAAAAAATATATTTATAACTAACCATAAACCTCAAATCTATTACAGCATAACCATTCAATCGACCTCAAAATCATAAAGAAGTCTAAAAATAAAATAAAAATTAGATAAGTGAAAATCAAAATTGAACAACAAACCTGACCAAAAATTAACCAAGAGAACTGTAGGCCGCAGAGCCGACAACCTCCGATCATCTCCGTTATCAAGTTCCCAGCGGAACCCTAGCCGAAGCACAACCCTAGGTAAAGACGCATGAAGATCGAATTAGTGAACAATAAAAACAAAGATTGACACTTATTGATAATCTAACCTTTAATCGGAGCGTTGATCTGAACATCTCTTAAGATCAGAATAGAGGAGAGCAATAGAGAAAGAGGGTAAGCCCTAAATGAGATATGAGATAAATGAGAGATGAGATAGATAAAAGAGGGGAAGGGTACTGTTGGGCGGGAAAAGGGAAAAAAGGTAGCCCTCATCTACTGACATGTGGCCCAAATAACTTTCATTTATTATATATAATAGATTAGGTTACTATTCATGGCCACTTAAGTTTAATATTAGAGAGAGAGAGAGAGAGACATAACCCTACGCTTCGTGCGCTGGAATTTTGATCAGTATCTATTTGGCTCGTTACGGTAGCAACAATCGCTATAGTAATCAAAAGACACAACCTTACATCGATTAAAAAGAATAAAAACGAATATGGATACTATTACCGATGTTGTTCAGTTGATATCGATTCGATTAGTTAGCTTTCTACGTCTATTTTTCGACATTGCGATATAAACTTTATTGAAAACGAATATTGTGCCGCTATCATACCAAAACTAACTGAAATCGAGTGAACAATATCTGTATCGGTACCTGTACCGGTATTTACTTTTATTGTTTTTTCTTTTGATAAATTGATAGTGTATACCTACCAGACCGTATAACTGTACACAGTCATTACTAGGATGTATTCATTTTTATGGTTTCTTGTTTGATAACGAATATCGTGCCGCTACCATAGTAAATTGAACCGAAACCAAAACAAACAACATCGGGTAGGTACCGATATTTATTTTTATTGTTTTTTTTTCTTTTGAAAAACTGACAATGTATCGCTACCGTATCATACCGAACAACATCGGTACCGATACCTGTATTCAATTTTATGGTTTCTAGTTTCAAAAAATTTGCATTTATACAATTCTGTCTATGACTATAAATGAATATCGGTAATAATATCGTGATAATCTGAATCGATCGAAAGTTATTACTAAAAAAATCAAATTAAATGATACATAAAATACAACTAATAAAAAATACTATTCATCACCACTTTGTATTATGCTATTATATATATATATACACATATAATAGTATATATATACTAGTATATATGACCGTGCGTTGTGGCAATAAGTATTACCATGAGCATTGAATTTGTACCGGTTCGGTTCTTTACAGTAACGGGATGATTGCACTTTGTATAGACATCAACACGTATTTTAAATTGATGTTGTTCGAACGGTATCAATTAGTTCAGATCGTTAAAGAACTGGTATCGATATTTAGTTATCATCGCAAATAGAGTTGTATAAATAAAAAATTATCGAAATCAAAAACCAACAATATGAATAGAGGTAATGTTACCGATGTTGTTCGGTACAATATGCTAGCGATACAGAGACATCTTATCAAAAGCAAAATAGTAAATATAAATATCGGTACAGAGGAATATAAATTAAAAATAAATACTTCAAAATAATAAATTACTAATCATCGTCGTTTCTGCTTCAGTTTGGTATGACAATGGTACGATATCTATTTTCAATAACAGCTTACATCACAATGTTGAATAGAAAACATAGATGTGGATTTAAGTTTTTTGAAAAGTTAACGGACGCATTTTATTAGAAAAAGAACAAATAAATTGAACGATGAATAAAACATATTATATGAAAATACATAAATGTTGAAATAGAATTAAAAAGTTGATGAAACTTTATAATATTAGATCACTATTCATGGGGCTTTCAATTCATATGTATAAAATAATATATATAATTTATAATATAATATAATATAATGTTATTCCAGAATATCCTATTTTGTGCGATAGACATTTATAAACTGAATCTCTATGAAGATCTACATGATCTCCTATTTTTTGGTACAATCCCAATATAACTACAAATCTTAAATAAGGGGAAACCCTAAAGCACCAAACACTATAAATACAAAGGTCAAATTGAAAGGTAAATCATTTACTCTTACTAAACTTCTCCACACGAATACTTATTCTCGCAACGAAGGGTTACCGACGTGGAATTTAACCAATGAAGATACACCCCCTCAGGTACACGTTTCTTCATTGGTGTCATTTGTGGGACGAAACTGATACAAGAAACCTACAACCATAACGAGCAATCGGATCGTCTGTGGTGGCCACCACAGTCATGCCCTCTTGTAGCCGGTGGTAACTAGGTCTTTAAATCTGGAGTTTGATGCGGAAGAACTTGCACCTAGGTTTGAGGAAAGTCAACAATTATCATCACCCATGATAACATAACAGGAGCATTTTCTTAAGGTCCACTCCCATACTCTTCATGGCGCAATCGGCAAACTCAAATCACTACTACATTATCTGCCATAGCCATTCCCTTAACGCCGCATAATGTCACCTACAGCATTACGCCGCCCATAATCACATCCGCAATACAAACTACATTTTCACCTTACATGACCACGGTGTAATATTAGCAATCGGCTAATGTTCTCCAATTACCGTCATTGTACTTAACGGCGCTAACCGCTGCACTCTCTACACCTCCAAACCAGCATATCATAATGCTCCACATGGTACAGAATTCCCCTATCACGCCCGGGAACCAAGCGTATATCCCTCAGTGCTTTTATACTCCACCATATGAGTAAATGCCTCCGTTCCAACATCAAAATTATGGGCCACATATGTCCTACATTGGGGGCCACAACCACCACAGTACACATAATATGTGCCGCCCCAAACGTGGCTTGGATACCGTGGCTCACCACCATCTCAACCAACATATGCCCAACCCCAGTCAATAACGGGGCGGTGTACGATCGACAGAACTCATCTAGACAACGCCTCACTTATAAGGGTGAGGGACGAAATCTGGTAACCAAGTGACTGCTCCATCTGGCATAATGAATAATTTTGAAGAAGCTTGTCAGTATATCTAGCATACAACAGCGGAAGATGATGACTTAACAAAGCCTTAGAAACCGACAGATATCGCATTTAGGTCAAAGTTTAGTAGACGCATAGCAGAAGCGCCCATCAAAGAAAAAACAAAGATGACATCAACTGTGGGGCATATACGACAACACCAGTGACCCGGACGATCACCTGAGTTTGTTTAAAAGTGTTGGAGAAGTAGCATGTTGGTCCATGCCTATGCGGTGCAAAATGTTCGTTTAGACGCTAACAGGAGCAGCGCGGATAAGGTGGGATAGCCTTCCCATCGGGGGGATTGTCAGTTTTGAAGATTTGGTCACAAAGTTCACGCAACAATTTAGCCAACAAAGACATCACACAAAAGAATTCTTACACATCAGACGGCGTCATAATGAGGCAGTCGATGCTAGGTTCAACAGGGAGAATATAGTAATTCCTAGGATAACCCAGGAGCTGGCCTCCAGAGCATTTCTCCAAAGCATCAATGATGACGAGTTGCTCAGAAAGTTGTATGATAAGAATGTAGTGCCAATCACCATAGAAGAAATAATAAGGGTAAAAAAGGTGTACATCCGCCAGGAAAAATTGGTAGCTGCTAGTCACTGCGCCAAAAGAAAAAAGGATTCCTCCATGAGCACGGAAGAGTCAGAACAAAGGAATTCAAGAGGAAAGAATAGAAACAACAAGTTTCAAAGAAGCGATCTTCCAGGCTTCCAAAGTGGGCACGACAAATCATGAAGCTCATTCACCAGAAATGATCTTTCTTCCTACAAATCCAGATGAGATTACCTGACGCTAAGTAAGACCCTGGAAGAAATTCTCACCTCGAAGAACCTTAAGCTAAACACTCTAAAGCCTCTTAAAGATTCACCAACTCGAGATGCCACCAAATACTGTGAGTATCACAAATGTAATGATCATGAACTTAATGACTATTACTAACTAATGAAACAGATAGAATACTATGTGAAAATAGGAAAATTGACCCATTTGGTGAAATATATCAAGCATGGTCCTGCGCTGGTCAAAGAAGAAGGTGACAAAGGGATGAATAAACGACAACGGGATATGAATATGGTGTATGATGATAAAGGAAAAGGGGTGAAACGTAATATCGAACACCTGGAGCCCTCGATGGTGGTTGATATGACCATAGATTCGCGCCTAACTGACCTAATCTTACCACTGACCCTCTCATCAGAACGGTCGTTATGGGCGACTACAATATGAGAAGAATATTGGTAGACACAGAAAGTTCAAAAGACATCATATACGAACAGTGCTATAATCGCATGCACCCGGATGATAAAAAGTTGCTAGAACCAGCACACGCCCCTATCAAAGGATTCATTGGAGAAAAGGTAGATCCAATAGGGAAAATTATCTTTCCAATCACTTTTGATAAGGGACCACGCAAAAGAACCCTCGTTGTTACCTTCCTGGTGGTGCCCGCTAAATCCAATCATAATGGGATCATTAGTTGTTATACCTTGGGTAAGCTTGACGCCCTAGTATCATTGGCACGGGGATTTTTGAAATTCCCAATGCTCGAAGGAGTCACCATAGAAGAAAGAAACAAATAGAGGAAGTCATAGAAACAATGTGATGTAGACAAGGACCGACAGGGGTAATTGGTCTTGAACGTTGGGTCCTTAGCACAAAATACCCAGATCAAACAGTCACTATCGGTGACACACTCTCACCTGAAATTAAAAATAACCTTAAACAACTACATACTGCGGAACAACCTGGATGTGTTTGCGTTCGAACATGCAGACATGATAGGAATCCCCAAAGACAAGGCAATCACCGCCTACCCACACTCCCAGATATGAAACTGGTAACTCAGAGAGTGAGAAGTTTGGCCCCTGATAGAAGAGAAGCAGTAGTGAAAGAGGTTCGGAAACTTGTCGAGGATGGCATACTCAGAGAAACAAAGTATCACACATATGGATCGCCAACCGACCATGGTCAGAAAACCGGATGGTTTGTGGCTCATTTGTGTTAAATACAAAGACCTAAATAAGGCATGCCCTAAAGACGCCTATCCCCTCCCGGAGTTAGTCTTCAAGGTCGATTCGTTGGTACCCTTTCACTACAAATGGTTTTTAGACGCGTACAAGGGATATCACGAGATTCAAATGACTGAAGAAGATGAAGACAAGACTGTTTTCCACATGGATGTGGGCGTGTTCTACTATATCTAAATGGCACTCGGATTATGGAAAGCTGGTGCAACATATCGCCGCCTAATGGATGTAGGATCGTTTTACCGACCAAACGAGTCGTTCAGAAGAGTTTTTCCTCAATACGAGAGGCGGAAACAAACGTATCAAGTTAATTCAGCTTGCAATTCACTTTAAACTGTCTTTTGATTGATTTGACAACGTTTTACAGCGAGTAGACACTTCGGCAGCACTTCGACTCTGAAACCGGAAAGTTATAAATGACAAGGCACACCTAGTATTTATAGGCAAGCCTATTTCGCACGAAACAGTTGGTGCGAAATCAATTTCACACGAAATAGTGATTTCGTGCGAAATGACCAACTGATTTCGTACGAAATAGTTGTTTCCTATTTCGTGCGAAATACCCCTAAAACACATATTTGACATTTTTCTCGTACTACGTTCCCTGATCTATCTATTCTAATACAAGACTCGATACAAGACGAAGTCGACAGACGTATGCACCAACAGACTCCCCCTCGAATGTTGACAAAGTCTTCAGTGTCGAGTCTTCGAAATCTTTAGTCTTTATCAGTCTTTTCATTCTCTCCAAAGTATCTAACAATGTAAAAACATCCTCAGTCTTCTCTCTATCAACTAATCTCCCCTTGAATGTTGATATTTCTAATTCTCTTGATTAGATCTCTTGATTCCTTAAGTTCATCAGCATCATCAGTTTGCTTGAACATCAGGATCTGAACTTGACATCTTTTATTCCAAAATCTACGACTGGCTCTCACACACTACTATTTCCTGCACAAATCTCTACCTCACAATAAATTTCACAAATTTATATACCACTTGCAGATATTAAACAATCAAAAATGATTTTACAATTTTAATCTCTTATGAACCACTTGTAGAAATTTCATTTTCAAACACACTTTCCCAAACCTGTTCATCATGTTTAGCACTTGGAATTTTGAAAATTAGCTCTCCAACATCAGTTGTCTAAAATCTTTTTGAATTTTCAAAAATTTATGTTAAAACACACTGAAAATCTTTTTGGACTTTTGAAATTAAAGAATTTTAGTAAAGAAATATTTACAAACAATATTTTTGTGAGTTTGTGTAAGAGGATCATATCAGATTATGAGACAAATCACTAACACCGTTAAGCTTTTAAACATTTTAAGTTCTAAATGATTCACTTAGATTGTCAGTATACTGATCCACTTAAATTTTCACACAAAGTTCAATTGTTTCTAGATACGAGATTAGTGTTTTAGAGACTTAAACTTATTCACGTGTCCCACCTCAGAATATACTCCCGTATCCAGATCCCAATATTCAGTCTTACAGGTGAGTATACCTAGATGATATCTGTAAAGGGTTAATATGCGAGGGCCATGAGAGCTCAGGCTATTGCTTCCACAAAATCAGAGAGATGATGACTTCGACTTTAGGTGTGTTCCCTTTAGAGAATCTTTTCTTCAACAGCACATGATTAGCATTTTGCAATGTTTCATCATTTTTTATGCTGAGGGTGGTGCTAATATTTCAAGCAAGCGAAAAGTATTATACGGGAACTAGGCCATTGCTTCCGCAAAATCAGAAGTCCCGGGATAATACCCCAGATATCACTGAGTATAAAGACCTAGTATCTCAGAAAGAGGGATCTTTCAAACAAGATTTCGGGGGTTACCCATATATCCGAGAGATGTTCCCCACGATATAAGTAAGTTTGAAATTTAGGTTTATATCTCGACACAATTTACTAAATGTGTAAAAACCTACTGGCACATCATCAGTGAGACCGTTTATTACATTTTGACTTTCCAATTCTTTAGCATGCTGTGATAGTCCACTGATGTACTATCATTTCCTCTTTTTTTACAACAAAACTCATTTTTGATTGTTACGACCGCTTATTCATATTAATAAAAACAACAACCTTATCAATTTCAAGACCTTGTAATTAACATTGTTTACAAACTTTTTAACAAAATTTGGGCATGACCCGTCCGTGCAACGAGCATACCCCCTGTTTTTACCCATAATAAGCATCATCCGTCTACGACTCTATTAACATTAAACTACCTAAAACAAAGACAACAAGTTTTTAAGTGTAAGACTTCTAACAAGATAAAACAAAATGACAAGACATAGACCCAAAAAGTATGCATATAAACTAGCGGAAGCGTTCGGTATAACAAGGCATAGACATGTGCTCGCTCCAAGCTCCGGATCGCCTATAGTGAGGTTTTACCTACATTCAACAAGGATTTTAAAAGTTAGTCATCATACTAGTTATATATATATAACCCTTTCGTTTTAATTCAATCCATTATGAACATCATCTTTCTTGCGCATTAGACTACCCAAATACTTGGGTTGTGCATAAACACTCTCAATGAGAGTTAAGCATACATAAGACTACCCCAATTACTTGGGTTTGGCATAAACACTCTCAATGAGAGTTAAGCATACATATCCAACCCGTTTAACCGGGTTGATTGCTTTCAACATAAAATTCTTCATCTTACCCGTATAACGGATTAAGCTTCTAGCATTTAATATAGCATACGATACCACCCGTTCAAAATGGATGGAAGCTTATTCATGATCGACTTGTTCACTAGAACCGGTCGACTTGCATAACTTATCACAATTCTCATACTAGCCAAACCCGCAAAGGATTTGCTAATTAGTTACTAATCACCGTAACATTTGAACAATATCTAATTATGATGTTATAACAAGATTATAAATAAGATATTTGTATGCAACGAAACATACCTCGGTCTTGTGATCCTTCCGATTTCTTAGAATTTGAACCTTCTTCCTTCACGCCTATATTAACACATTCATTCATTCGTTTAGTACCCACTTTCATTCCATTATGTTCCAAATTACACATAATTATTCTTTCAAGCATTTCATCGAACACCTAGTGTGCGTTACATTAATAAAGCATAATGTACAAGCATTTAAAGCATGACTTTGCTAGTTCAACCTATATGTCATCAATAATCAATCTAATTCTTCCCATTCCTTTATTCTACATCAACATATCTAGCATTTAAGTAATACAAGCAGAATCACATATCAAGATTGCATATAACCATAATCCCTATAATCCTTCTATTCATGACACAATTTCACAAGGTGGGCTTATAAAATTTTCTTTCAATTAAACTAAAATCAAGCATGATTTCTATTCTAGGGAGTAACCCTAACATCTAATTAACACAAATCATACCACGAATTCATGATTGGGTTGAAACCCTTTTTCTACAATTCACCAAATCCAGAAATTCGACTTACCACTTCACTAGTTATGCTTAGATAATCGAAACTTTAAGACATGCAGCTGATTAACTTTGATTTTTCTTTGTCAATTGATGAGTTTTGCAAGAACAAGGGTAAACCCTTGTTTTCCTGCTCTTGATCGATCCCAGAACCACGCACAAGATGTGTGTTTGTGGTTTAGACATAATTAAACCTTACTTCATTATAATTTTTCATATTACCCCCTTGAAGCTTGTTAAGTGTTTGATTTAAACACTTCCCATGATTTAACTTAACATCTTTACACTTTCACCCCCTTTACTTAGTTGTTAATTACAATTCTAATCTTAAAACCACATTTAACTACCATCTTGCCATAAACCCTTAACTATGATAAGTCTATTATTTATCCTCTCTTATTTTATTGTGTTATCGTTTTTGGGGTGTTACATTGATTTTATCATGTTTTTAGCTTTTTCAAATTTTCCAATGTTTTTGGATTTTCTGAAATTTCTTACTCCCCCTAAAATTCAAAAGAATTAAAAAAATTTGAAAACAAACTGTACAAATAAAGTGACAACTGTTGTGAATTGCTTCAATTCGCCATCCACTTGGCATAAACAATCAGAACTCCCCCTTACAACAAACTATTTTCCCATTAAGATTTCAAAACACTTAAGTTTGTTTTAATCAAAATGGTTTTTCTGGAAAATAAGTTTTGTTGATTTCATAAACCATTTGTAGGTTAGGGGATCAATTCATCATCTTGTTCTTTCATCTTCAACCTTTTGAAAAATATAACTTTTTTAAGTTCTATCAACAAATACCACTTGTAGAAAATCAAGTACAACTTAATGTCCCTGATTTTACCACTTGTAAGTTTTCACAAACACACAAAATTCAAGAAAAATACCGATACCTGCTCCACACTTACCAACCTGGAAGCTCCGACAAGTCATACTTTTCACATATGAAATACAGACATCCAAGCCTGACCAAACTTGGATGTGACCTCTTCAGTTTCACTCGGGGTGTAAGTTGCCTTCTTTGTTTCATAAAAATCTTTTACCCCTTTCACTTTTCCATCGACCATCTTCCCAAAAATCTTTTTCACAGTTCCATTAAAAACCTTTTCGACATCAAATTCTTTCTTCTTAGAATAGAATTGATTCGAAATTTTCACTTTTCCAACTTTTTGTTTAAAATTTTCAGCCCGCAATGGTGGAAAATTAACATGATCCATTCTTTCATCAAATCTGGTTCTTGAACTATTGGTGCAATTAATGCAACTGTTTTTGAATCAGGCGGAATATATTTGTTCCAACTGAAACCTTCTGCCACTTTTTCATCATCTTGATCAATTATGCCAAAATAAGCTTTCTTATTTGCTTCTTCAATCATTTTAGCATGTGCAGTTTATGGTTCTTTTTGTTGATAAGGTTGATGAGCAACTTGTTGATATATGGTTTTTCGATAATAATCATTACCACCAAACGGATTATGTGCTCCACTTGCTTCTCTATTTTTACATTCCCTCTTGAAATGTCCTTTCTTCCTGCATCGAAAATAAGTAACTTTAGATTTATCAAAACCCAAAGTAGAAACATTTGCATCCAAAAAATCATCTCTCCCTGTAATCATCTTGAATTTTTCAGCTCTTCTCAAAACACTTGCTAAACACCACTTGATATCCATCAGCTCCATTTCCTCAGCATCGATCTGATCGTAATCCTCTTTTGTCAACATAGGATTTCCGATCCTTCCTGCAACCAACCCTTCATATGATTCCAATACTGTAGCGAGTAACGACATATGACTTTTAGCAACCTCTTCAGAGAAATTTTGACCATTCTGAAGATGCAATGCAATGTTGCAGTGTAAAATTTGACCAATACTGTTGTTTGAACTTTGGAACTGATGACTAGAAGTTGATTCCTTCGGATTAACACTTGGGTATGAGGAAAATCCACTGCTGCTGTTTGGACTTTGATTGATTGATCCAGATGAGTTTTCTGCACTGAAAGCAGTTTGGATTTTCGGACTTGTTTCGACATTCTGAACACTCCCTTTGAAATACATCTTAACATCTTGTTGTGCATTTGGATTACTCATTCTAGCAATATTTTGTTGCTCAAGATCTTGTCCTTCAATCTTTTCAATGAACTGAGAAATTGTCAATCCATCATATTCTCGAGTATTCTTTAATATCATTAAAAATGTACCCCATTCTTTCTGAGGTAAAGCATCAGCTAATTTGTCAACCCATTCCTCACGATCTTTGTTGATATCTAACAATGACATTGACCGTACTAAGTGACAATATCTTTCAATCAATTTCTTTGTATCTTCTCCCGGCAAACTTGTAAATAAATCAAATTCTTTCTTTAACAATGATTTTTTACTTTTGATCATCTTCTCACTTCCCTCAAACTTAATTCGAAGTGCTTCCCAAATTGAACGTGAAGTCTTATCATGTTGAAGCAATATGAATATATCTTCTTTAATAGCTTGCAGGAGTAAACTAATCATCATTTTTTCTGCTTTGTACATGTCTCGTTCTTTATCCGTAAATTCAAAAATCTTCTTTTCAACTCTCAAGTCTGTACGTGGTAGTACATACTTTTTCTCAACACATTCCCAAGATCTCAAATGATTAGCTTGGACCCAATTTTCAAACCGGTCTTTCCAACCATAATATTCCTCAATTCCCATTAGCTTCGGGGGTTTTTGCAAAGTTCCAGTTTCATTTTCCATGTTCATGTTCTGAGCAATGGTAGTAGGAGTACTCGAGGTAGTAGCAAATGCGTTGTAAAATTCCTCTTCCATGATTCGGTAACAAGTTTTACAAAAACAGATACTTTTAAGCGAAATCAACCCTTTCAAACGAAATGATCTTATCAAACGAAATACCCTGCAAGACAACTTCAAACGAAATGAGATGCTTTCGTACGAAATAGGTGATTTCGTACGAAATGAAATACTTTCACACGAAATAAGGTATTTCGTGCGAAATAAACCAACTTTCAGCTGATTTCGTGCGAAATAGTAGACTTTCACACCAAATAGTATCACTTTGGTACGAAATAGTGATTTCGTACGAAATAGCTCACACGATAAGCTGATTTCGTGCGAAATGAAGAAACTATTCCATGCGAAATACTGCTGATGTCATCATGTTGATCAGATTTTTGTCCAATTAATCAAGTTTTAGTCCGATTTTAAGACTGAAACTTTCAAGGCTTTGTTAAAACACTGTTTCACTTATAATGTGAGAAATTCAAGCCATTTTAACCGTGAAATTTTGTTTAATTTTGAAAAGAAGGTGTAGAAAACAGATTTTAGAGATGAATCAGTAAGAACTCTTCCTCCTAAGCTCTGATACCACTTGTAGGATCGTTTTACCGGCCAAACGAGTAGTTCAGAAGAGTTTTTTTCTCAATACGAGAGGCGGAAACAAACGTATCAAGTTAATTCAGCTTGCAATTCACTTTAAACTGTTTTGATTGATTTGACAATGTTTTACAGCGAGTAGACACTTCGGCAGCACTTCGACTCTGAAACCGAAAAGTTACAAATGACAAGGCACACCTAGTATTTATAGGCAAGCCTATTTCGCACGAAACAGTTGGTGCGAAATCAATTTCACATGAAATAGTGATTTCGTGCGAAATGACCAACTGATTTCGTACGAAATAGCTGTTTCCTATTTCGTGCGAAATACCCCTAAAACACATATTTAACATTTTTTCTCGTACTACGTGCCCTGATCTATTTATTCTAATACAAGACTCGATACAAGACGAAGTCGACAGACGCATGCACCAACAATGGATAAGGCTTTTGAGGGTCAGATAGGTCAAAATTTGGAAGTATACGTTGATGATTTAGTCATTAAAAGCATGGAAGAAAAGACAATGATGCAAGACATCAAGGAAACTTTCTGCAAGCTAAGAGAGTACAACATCAAGCTTAACCCTCAAATAGTGTTCATTTGGGGTAGAAGATGGTAACTTCTTAGGGGTAGTGGTCACCAGAGATGGTTCCAAGGCCAACCCGTAGAAAGTAATTGTGATCTCAAAGATGTCTTCACAAGAACTCTCAAGGAAGCCCAAGCGCTAAATGGAATTCTTTATCAAATAACATGTCTAAGAAACAATAAACCCCATGAAAACTATAATTCAAAAAATAAATAAAGGATTTCACCTTGATATGTTCCAAACAAGTAGTCACTTTTCATTAACATCCATTTTCGATCTGTTCCAAACAAGCAGTCACTTTTTATTAGCATCCATTTGGGTCGCCCATGTGCGCGAGTTCAGTTTGGTATACTTATTTGCTCGGATGCTCCTGCATCAGAATAGCTATGAATAATAATTTTGGTCGTTGTAAAAATGTTTTGTTTTTTTACTAGTTGTTAGCTAGTAATTGTGGTGTACGTTTTGGTGCAGGGCGGTTTCTCGTGGCGTACGTACGTTACGTGCTAATGGCTTGCTAGAAGTAATAAAATTTACATTGGCCGTTAAAAAAATTGCCAACTCAAGTTTAAACTATCATCTTTTGTTTCCCTTTCCTATTTTTTTTTTACTAAGATTCAACCCATAAAAGGCAAAATTATTGTTGTCATATTAAGGCAAGGCAGTGGGCTTGGATAACATACCGATTGAGGTGTGGAAGTGTTTGGGGGAAGAAGGAGTCAGATGGTTAACGCTTTTGTTCAATTGTATTTTCAAGACTGGAAAAATGCCAGATCAGTGGAGGAGTAGTGTCGTGGTGCCTTTATACAAGAATAAAGGAGACGCTCAATGTTGTGGGAACTACAGAGGAATCAAACTGCTAAGTCACACTATGAAGCTCTGGGAGAGGGTAATCGAAACTAGAATTAGAAGAGAAACTCAGGTTTTAGTAAACCAATTTGGATTCATGAAAGGGAGGTCAACTACAGAAGCGATACATATTTTAAGGAGGCTGATGAAAAAATATAGAGCGAAGAAGCAAGAGTTACATATGGTGTTTATCGACCTGGAAAAGGCATATGACACGGTCCCACGCCAACTGATTTGGGATAGTTTGGAGGGTCGAGGGATACCGGGGAAGTATATAGACGTAATTAAGGATACGTATGATAGAACGAAAACTAGTGTCCGCGCGCCTGTAGGAGATACAAACTTCTTTCCTGTGGAGGTAGGACTCCACCAGGGGTCAGCGTTGAGCCCTTTTCTGTTTGCGGTTGTCTTGGATGAGTTGTCCAAGTTGATTCAGGAGACAGTTCCGTGGTGCATGCTTTTTGCAGACTATATTGTGTTGATTGCAGAGACTAAACAGTGCCTGAACGCGAGGGTAGAGGAGTGGCGAGTAGCTTTAGAGGGCAAGGGCCTAAGGATTAGTCGATCTAAGACTGAGTATCTACACTGTGATTTCAGCGGTGTAGCCGTGGACGATGACACCCAAATCACCATTGAGGATCAATTGGTCCCGCAGGTAACTAGATTTAAGTATCTGGGGTCGTTTGTACAAAGAGATGGTGACATAGATAGTGATGTAACCCATCGCATACAGGCTGGCTGGTGTAGATGGAGGGCAGCCAGTGGGGTTTTATGCAATAGGAGGTTCCCAACTAAACTAAAAGGGAAATTTTACAGGGTAGCAGTTAGGCCAGCTATGCTTTATGGTACAGACTGTTGGGCTATCAAGAAGACACAAGCGCGCAAGATGGAGGTAGCAGAGATGAGGATGCTGAGGTGGATGTGTGGACACACGAGGTTAGATCGGATAAGAAATGTGGTTTTTAGGGAAAGATTAGGAGTAGCTAGTATATCGGAGAAGATTAAGGAGGGGAGATTGAGATGGTTTGGGCATGTGAAGCGGAGGGAAACGACAGCACCAGTTAGAGTAGTGGAAACTCTTACTGTGGAGGGGAGGAGAGGAAGAGGCAGACCCAAACTGACATGGGATGAGCAGATCAGGCATGATTTACTAGAGTTGCATCTTTCTGAGGACATGGTCCAAGATAGGACTTCGTGGAGGCGTAGGATTAGGGTTAAGGACCTCTAGAGGATATGGCAGTAAGCCCTTAGGTGTATTTCAGGGTCGTAGGTTTTTCTTATTCTTTAAGTGACTTTTCCGGTGATTGCCTTCTTATGTTTATGCACAAATGATGTTGTATGCTATTTTACATGATTTACAATATATTGTGCCACTCTGTTCACTTTCTTGATATGGGCGACTTCTTATTTCTATATTCTTTGACTTGGTGTGTTGGTTTGCTATTCGTTTTCGAGTCGAGGGTCTCTCTGGAAGCAGCCTCTCTATCCCTATGGATAGAGGCAAGGTTTGTCTACATCCCACCCTCCCCAGACCCTATAAGTAGCTTTGCTATTTGTGGGATTTACTGGGTATGGTTGTTGTTGTATATTCAAAATATATTTTAAATTATTATGTTTTTTTTTTATACATTCCAATCATCAGGGCAAATTACATAAGAATAGCAGGTAGACGAGCAACAAACTGCGCCGCCATCCCTTTCTGAATAGAAAATCCTAATCTACTAAAAACAAAGCCTCGCCCCTGAGGGGTCGAAAAGTTGTTGTGGACTACACGCTGAACTCTGGACAAGAAACCATCTTTTGTATATATAACATCTGTACAAAAATATATTTTGGGTTCCATATCTGCCCTTGCAAAGCTACGTCGAAAGAGTCACATGAGTATCTACGGTACGTAGTTTTACTAGCTATCTCGATATAAAATCTTAACACGAAATAATTGATATACAATGATGGCAAAGAAATTTAAAAAAAATGAACTTAAATAAGTGATAAATGAGGAAAAAAGTTCAATTCGGCAACCCCCATCACCACAACTATTGTTACTGTACCAAAGGATAGATATTGTGTGGGGATTCACTAATAATTGCAGTAGGAATCGAATAGACAATACGCAATTGCTTTGCGTTGATTATAAGTCCTTGGTGTTATAGCTTGTATTTAACTGGTGGCCATATATAGGACGGTTTCTATAATATTTAAATTTTGAGAATGGTTTTTTAATCGACAGGAATAGAATAGTTCCAACTTTGGATGGATCACATTCAAGAGCTGATTTTAGCATTTTCTCTGATATATTTAAAAGTATAAATTTTTGTTGATCACTAGATGCGCATGCACTGGTGCACACTAACCCCAATTATATAATTTTATTTTACTGTTACTGAGACAGCTATAGTTTGATTTTTTCAATAATTGTCACACTCATTGTTATTAATTTAAATTCAATGTAGCATGTGATATATACAAACATTTGTTCAATCAATAATACATATATATTATATATTTAAGTTTGATCATCAAGATCTTTCAAAATAGTCCACAAGATCAATAACAGTATTAGGGAATGTTGCTTTTCATCCCACTATGTTACTCACAGTCCACTCAAAACAGAAATTACGAAAAAAAATATATAATATATAAATCCTCTGGTCTTTTTACACTAGAAAGTAGGCATTGGGTAAAAGAAATGTTTTAAAAATGCAACCGAAATTGGGCACTTTTAAGCACACATTTAGTGACTTCCTACATATTATCTTTGGCTTTGTAGGAGGGATTAATTACATAGAGCAAAGTATACAAAAATAATTAAAGGGGAATTACAAAAATGGCAGTTGACCAAAATTATTTTCAGTTTTATCAACCTATGCGTCTTTGGGGCGACTTATCATGCCCGGGATGCATCTGGATGCCTGGGATTAGGGATTGATTGGTACAGTACCTGTACCCATACCCGTACCGGTACCAAAAATATCGGTACCAAATTTAAACAAAACTGGGTACCAAATACCGTACTAAATATTTAGGTACGGTACGGGTATTTTCGGTACAGTACCTGCTTTGTTACCATTTTGTTTTTATTTAGTTTTTGAGCACTTGTACGAGTACTAAATATGTAAAATTGACATGAGTACCAATATAGTACGGGTACCAAATAGGTAAAACTGATACGAGTACCAAGACGATACGGGTACCATATAAGTAAAATCAATACGAGTACTATAAATACCATAATACGAAATAAAACATAATACAAAAAACACTTTTAAAGGTCTAAATAAAATTCGGTACCAGTACTCGTTTTTGCCAGTATCCTTACCAATACCAAAAGTACCGAATACCAAAATCAATAAAACTGGGTACCGATACATGTACCAAATACCTAAAATAGGTACGGGTACGGTACAGATACGAGTACGGGTATTTAGAAAAAAAAAAGCCCATCCCTACCCCTACCTAGACGAAGCGCACAAGTCTTGATACTCTGTTCATCCGGGTTCGGATAAAATGTATCAGGATCTCAAGGTTTTGTACTGGTCGCCGAAGATGAAGGCTCACATCGCGACTTACGTAAGTAAGTGTCTAACTTGTGCTAAAGTTAAGGTGGAATATCAGAAACCCTTGGGTCTACTTCAGCAACCAGAGATACCCACGTGGAAATGGGAGCAAATCGCAATGGATTTCGTCACAGGCTTGCCGAGAACTCAAAACGGAAACGATACCATCTGGGTGATCGTTGATCGTCTCACGAAGTCAGCACATTTTCTAGCTGTTTATCTTAAAGAAGTGGTTTCTAGGCTCGGGGTGCCGACCTCTATTATCTCTGATCGTGACCCGCGTTTCATTTCGGATTTGTGGAAGTCGATGCACAAATCATTCGGCACGCGTCTCAACATGAGCACTGCTTATCACCCACAGACGGATGGTCAAAGTGAGCGAACCATCCAAACACTTGAGGACATGTTACGAGCGTGCGTGATTGATTTTGGCAAGGGTTGGGAGAAACACCTGCCTTTGATAGAGTTCTCTTATAACAATAGCTACCATACCAGTATCCAGGAAGCTCCATTCGAAGCATTGTACGGGCGAAAATGTTGTTCACCCCTTTGTTGGGCTGAGGTGGGTGACAGCCAGATCACAGGCCCGGAGCTTGTATTCGAAACTTCAGAAAAGATTATTCAGATTAGAAATCGTATGGCGGCAGCGCGCGACCGTCAGAAAAGCTACGCTGATAAGCGTAGGAAACCCTTGGAATTCGCTGTAGGCGATCGTGTTATGTTGAAGGTCTCACCCTGGAAGGGTGTGGTGCGTTTTGGAAAACGCGGCAAGCTTAACCCTCGTTATGTCGGGCCATTCAAAATTCTGGAACGAGTTGGTAAAGTGGCCTACAAGTTAGAGTTACCTGCTGAGTTGGGTAACGTTCATGATGTTTTCCACGTGTCACAACTGAAGAAGTGTTTGTCAGATGAAACACTTGTGGTACCGTTTCAAGAGCTAAAAATCGACGACAAGTTGCAGTTTGTCGAGGAACCAATAGAAATTATGGACCGGGAGGTCAAGGTCCGTAAGCATAGTCGAATTCCGGTCGTGAGGGTTCATTGGAACTCAAGACGTGGACCGGAGTTCACATTGGAACGCGAGGATCAGATGAAGCTCAAGTACCCTCACTTATTCCCAGCTGACAAATCTAAAACTGATGCAACTAGTGAATTTCGGGACGAAATTCCCATTCAAGTTGGGGATGATGTGGCGCCTGGGGAAAATCCACAGTCATCCTGACCTAACGCCGTGCTATTTTGGATTGCTTATCAAATTTCGGGACCAAATTTCTTTCAAGTTGGGGATGATGTGACAACCCGAGATTTCAAGACCTTTCCTTTACGCGTCACTTGTTTTATATTTCGTTGTACATGGTATTATGTGTATTATGTTGGAATGTTTTTGGTAGTTTAATGATTGATTATTTAATAAAAACCTTTAACGACAAAAACCCTTTTCACAACACTGCTCGACGAATAACGAACTTCGTCATGGGCCTGTTCGACGAAGAATGTAGTTCGTCGCCGGTGGGTTTTTCGTCGGCCCAGTTGTCATCGAAGCCCAAGAGAGGCCCAACCCACTCCCTTTAGAACGTACGTGTATATATGTCGCATAACTGGTGAATTGCAACCCTAGACTTCCTCTAAACCTTGCGACGGCAGTTTCCCATCTCCCATTCGAGACTCTCAAACCCTAGGCACCACTGATCTATATCACATCAAGGTTAGTGTATAAACATTGTTACTCGATGAGTTGTTGATGATTATGGTTCTGTTGCTGTGATATCGTGTAGATTAGGGTTATTAACAATAGTGTAAATCTGATACTTGCATGATGAAGGTTTGATAGTTGATATACGTTAACAGGCTTGATGAAATTGATAATCATGATTGATGAGTTTGTTCCTTGATAAAAGGATAATCTGTTTGTATGATTAACTGATGATGATTAGGAACTATTGGGAATGATAGAATGGTTCGTAATAGTAACAGGATAACTGTGGATTGTTATAGGTGTGTAGAATGTATTGAACTGTGTAATTGATCGGTAACCTAGATCTGTAACTGAAGCTGACTTGAACTGTTGAAACCATCTGATGAGGGGCGACGAAAGATACACCTCGACGAAGAAGGTGGTTCGACGAAGGATTGGTTCTTCGTCGGACAACCTTGACGAATCTTATGGGGTATTTCGTCAGCCATGCATACGACGAAGAATAATCTTCGTCGTGATATATTTCGTCGCTGGGGGGATTCTTCGTTGACGAAGAATCTTCTCTGTTAAACATGTCCGATAAAAAGTAACTAGGTAATTGGATAGTGAACTATGTGTTTAAAGAATTCCTTTGGCTGCATGCTAAAACCAATGAATGTTTACTTACACAGTAACGTTTTGTGCATGATAGAGACATTAACTAGAAACGAGGAACTTGTAGTGACTAACGTGAATCGACTAATGCGAATAATCAATCCAACTGTTGAATGTTATTACGTGATATACACAGGAGATGTGGATTGTTGTGTTAAATGTGAACTGTGTAACTACATAAAGTGACTTATTACGAAACTGATCTTGATTTGGTAACCACGGTAGGGTTGGTTGATTAACTGGAACGGGTAACTTGTTAAATACTGAGCAAATCTAAGGTGAGTTCACTGCTCTTTTCCCAAGCATGCGTCCCGGGGAGGGACATCTGGTAAACGTTCCGGGGAGGAATGTCGGGTAATTGGGGTTTGACTGGAATGTTAAACCTGGGATGTTGGTTAATACACTCATATCTATCATTCAAGTCCCTTCTACCGATTTGTTGCCGGGGAGGCAACGGGGTATTAGTTGATAGCGCTATTAGGTTTGGCACCCTCACACCGTACCGGGGAGGACGGGCGTGAACTAATGAACCCAGTCTTGACCATTGCTTTGATAGAGGCATTGGGGGATAGGGCAAATAATCTGGAGCCATCGGCGGTAATCGAGTTATTAACGACATCAAATCTCTGAAATGTTTTATACTTATATCTGGTAACTAAAACGTGTTAACAAACTTTGAACTCACCAGCGTCGTCTGACACACTTATCTGCATGCTTGCAGTTCGTTAGATTCACGGACGGGACTTGCTATCTGGGAGTGCTGGAGTGGTCATGGGTCGTAGCTCTTGGATACTTGTTTATCAAACTTGCACACTTGTTTTGAATTACATGAATAACTATTTACAATATGCTTCCGCTGAACGTACCTGTTTTAAGTTGTGATTTGAAATTGTTTATGAAATAAATGAGAACATTTATTGATATCGTGTATAGTTCAATGTGATTGGTGGCTTGGATCCTGGTACGTCACACGTCCCACGGTGTTTCCGCATGTGGTATTTTGGGGGTGTGACAGTAAAGGTCTTGGCGATCATAAGGAAATCGGCCAAAGACGGTCTGGCCCATCTATTGCACCCAACTTTAATCTTTTATGGCTTCAATTTATTACCCACATTTTTCCTGATTTAACATTTTCCTATTCTTTCCTTTTTAGTAGAAACACGTAAATTACTGATTATCTAAATTTACGTGTTTAATTATATTTTTAATGTTTGTATTTATACGATAGCTTTTCATTTTAAAACTTTAGCAATATCTTTCAAATTTAGCATCTATCCTATCAAATAAATAAAGAATTTGGGTTGCCATGTGGCATCTTTGAAAATCCAAAGTTTTGGACGGAAAGTTTTCTACAATTTAGGATTTTATATTAAAAATTAATATAACTAACTAATTATATAAGTAACTAACTATTATGGTTGTTCCGAAATATATGCTTCATATTAGCTATCTTATCTTATATTGATTTTGTGTCAAAAATAAATATAACTAACTAATTATATAAAAAACTAACTATTATGGTAGTTCTGCAATATACGATGCACTATATTAGATATTTTATATTTTATATTGATTTATGTTTAAGATGTTAATTTTGAAGGAACGGGGTGTTTGATGATTAGTGATTTGTGTGGTAAGAAAAATGACTAAATCAAAAAACGTTAATTAATTACAAATTTTATAGCGGCCTTATTATGAGTTAAGTTCACGCACAAAGAACCTTATCATACAAAACGTACGAAACACATAGAAAAGCAAAAAAATCGCGGTGGAATTTCGTAGTTATTTGCTCGTAGGATGATTAATTAAAATTACTCTACAAATGATTTTGTAGGGTAATTTTGATCATGTAGGGTGTTATGATCTTGTAGGGTAATTTTGTAAAATATTCTTATAAAGTAATTTTGAAACTTGCAGAGTAATTTTGATACACTTATACAGTAATTATGATACTCTACATAATTACCCTACAAGATCAAAATTGTCTTACAATAAATTACCATACAAGATCATTTGTAGAGTAATTATTATATTCTACAAGATCAAAATTACCCTAAAGAACATTGTACAAAATTACCCTACAAGATCATAATTACCCTACAAGATCATTTTTAGAGTAATTTTGATAATTACTCTACGAGTAAATAATTACAAAAATGTCACCGCGTTTTGTTTACCTTTTCACCTTATTAGTACGTTTTGTATGTTGTATGATGAAGGACTTTGTATTCGATCTTTTGTCACATTATTATAATATAAACAGTTATAGAATAATATAAAAACAATATCATATAAATATAGTTCTTTATAACTAAGTTTCAATTGTTTTTTTAATATATAACACATTAAAAATTTGTAACCACAATCATTTTATAAATATAAAATATCTTTCAAATTTTATGCTATAACTTACATACCCTATCGGAAACTTAAGTATCAAAAAGAATCCCGCATATAGCTTGTGTAGTCGTATTCTCTTCCTAATATGACGTTCGTTTCCATTTTTTTTTCTCAGTCGCATATCAAATCCCATTCGCAAAACAACTCATTTATCCCGATTAGGAAGCGTTTCTGGTTAGTAATGTAGTTCAGATTTCAAATTCAAATTTAATCCTGTCTCTTATTTCAATCTTGCCTAATGGAGTTATATAAGGCTAGTGGGTATGGGGTCCGTCCCCCATACGTCGAGGACCGGCGCCGTGTTGAACACCACCCCCCCTCCCTGTCCTCTCCGTCGACCACATGACGTTTGAAACGGGCAGAAAACGACAAATATAAATGTGGGGACCGTTGCTTTTTGTACCGTTAAAAAAATTTAATTTTACATTTCAAATTTCTATAAACGGTCATTTCCCCCAAATATATAAATTTCAAACCATTTTTCACCTCCATTCATCATTTTAACCCCTTTTCTCATCTCTCTCCTTTTTTTATAAAACATCTTCCACTTTTATAAACTTATATTCTACCATGGATCCCTTTAACAACCCGAACAATCTCAACAACCCGACCCAACCGAATGTTTTCTCGGTTCCGGGATATTATCCGACGATCGAACCGAAATATAAAAGTGGTGGGGTAGGATCATCTAGGACCATCCTCCCATTTCCACTAGTTTTGTAGGATAGACCATCCTTGGGAGGACTATGATGTGGCGTCTACATGGCGGATCATCCTCCAAGGGAGGATGAGCACCATACCCTCTAGCCTAAGTGATGGATACAATATTTTAACTATCAACTAACTACTGTCGTGCCCAATTAAGATTATCGGTTCAAAACTTCATACGACCTAACAATTGACGGTACTTTTAAGTTAAATTAAATCGCTTATGGTTTATCTGCTTATTTTTCTTGACTATAAAAGTTTTATGACGGTACTATAAAGTTTCAGCATAAGCATATAAACTGAACCAATTTAGTTGATTGAATAACATTACAAATTCTAATGATATCTATTAACAGTTTTATGATAGTTTTTGTTCATGTCGTATAGATTTTGTATGTGATTTTTTAGCTTGTGGTGTGTAAACGATTGATGTGTTACTTTGATTACAAATATGATATAATTCAATTCCGACTCTGCGTGATTTCGAGAGAAATTCAAGTTGGTGCCCAAGATGTAGAATATAAGAAAACATGTAATTTAATCACTAGTTTGTTAAAGCTTGATCTTGCTCATGGAACCGGACGATTACCAAAGGTGACATGAATTCGTCAGTTTGTAATTCAAGTTTATGTTGCTTATCCATATATTATTTAATATGTTTGTATTATAAGTTATAATCAAACTTGTAACCCACTCTTCTATTTCTACTACATTTTTATTTTATGATCCTTGCTACATGTTTAAAAAAAAACATTAAAATAATACCAAGTATTAGGTAGAGGATCCTGTAAAAAGTGCTCAAAGTGTGAGAAGTGTGAGAAGTGTATTATAACACTATATATAATACTATACAACACCATATAAACACCGTATAACAATATGTAACACCATATAATACTATGTAACACTATATATCATTATATAACAAATATAACACTATAGGTTGTCTGATAGCATGTCTATGATAGATGTATAGTGTTATATTTGTTATATAATGATATATAGTGTTACATAGTGTTATATGGTGTTACATATTGTTATGCGGTGTTTATATGGTGTTATATAGTATTATATATAGTGTTATAATACACTTCTCACACTTTAGCCCCTTTTTACACTATCCTTACCCGTCCCCCAAGTATTAAACATTTATGTTACAGTTTTATGAATTTATCATTTTTATACATCAACCTGTGTAATATACGGGTTACTAACCTTGTTCTTTATAAATAAGCAACTCATGTGTAATGTTTTGATCATGCAATTTTATATCATTTTTTAGTATCTTTTTTTTTTCTTCCACTCTGCGTCATTTATAAATTAACAAATTACATGTTTAGTAGTGCATACATAAAATAGGCTGCCCGAAGAGGCGAAGATGCTCTACGGTGTTGGGACGTCGCGTTTTCTAGTTAATATTCCCAAATATCATATGCCCTTTGTAAACCATCCATATCTTTGTTGTTTAGGATCATATCCTGTCCGAATCAACTAAAAATGAATGGTTTGAAACTATGAAGTGAGTATTAAAAGATGCAGCAACCTGACTACATAGTCATAAAACCCAAAGCCCTATTGAAAAGACGAGCGCAATTCTCTTCTGATGTTTCTACACCTCCCCTTTTTCATCATGGTATAATGTTCTTTTTCAGAAAAAAAAAGCCACTTTTTTACAAAAATTCAAGTGGTACATTTCCACCAAAGCTGTATAGTGACCTAATATAGAAGCTTCAAATCTGTTAGTTCAATGTATGTAGACATCACTTGGAACCATATTCATATCCCACTGTTCAAAAAGGCTCCCACATGACACATTAACTGAGTGAAGCACTGTTGCAGCACTAACCTTAAAGTGGGGTTTTAGTGTTTTACTCTATTGTATTTACTATTTGTGACAATTACTTGCATCTAGTTTTAAAACCTTATAAGTTCCAGCAAATCTTTGTTGTAAAGATTGAAAGGAGAACAACATGAATGTAGGTTGTGTCCTTTATTATTTCTAGCTGGATAATTGCCAAGTTTATATTCGATCCTTAAGCTGCATGTTTTGTTCCGTAGCATGATTTAAGTCTCACACCCGGGTTTCCCCAAACACTTCAAAGAAACAAAAGCATGGATGCATCACTACCAACCGATGCTTCTGCTGCTTCTGATCATGTCTTTTCTGTTGAAAGACATGATGAGTTGCAACTTAGTCATGAGGACCGCAAGCGAATCACTGAACGAACCAAATGGGTTCTTGATTCGCCAGAGCCTCCTGGTTTTCGCCAAGAGATTCTTGGCTCTATCAAAAACGCCGTTTGTTCTCAGAAAAACAACAAACGCAGTTCGTCACAACCTCCATTGGCTTGGGTTGTGGCCTTTTTGCGTTCGGTATTTCCCATACTAAGTTGGGCTAGGGATTACAAGGCTTCAATGTTCAAGGATGACTTGCTTTCAGGGCTAACTCTTGCTAGCCTATGCATACCTCAGGTACATTTCTTGAGCAAAAGGTACACTCAATTACCAATATATTTACAATTTGCCTCTCTTTTTCCCTAATCGATATAAGTTTGGCAGAGTATTGGGTATGCTGCTTTAGCCCAACTTAATCCTCAGTATGGCCTATGTAAGTTTTAAAAACATCATATTATAAAAGTTGTGTTTTGTAGTAAGAATTCTAGCTCTTTTTTCATTCTAAATGTGTTATATTATTTTACTTTCATAGACACTAGTGTGGTACCTCCTTTGATATATACAACAATGGGGACTTCACGAGAGCTAGCCATCGGTCCGGTTGCTGTGGTTTCCCTGCTGATATCTGCCATGTGCTCCAAAGTAATAAATCCTGTTGTTGATCCTACATCATACACTAAGCTTGTGTTCACTGTCACTTTCTTCACTGGTGCTTTCCAAGCTCTTTTCGGCTTGTTCAGGTAAAAAAATTTCTTCTTTGTATTTGGGTTTAAGAATTTTTATTACTCATTTTTACGTGTAAAGTTTATTACAAAACACTAAATTATTGCAAGAAAAAAAAGAACAAATCTTACTTAGTCTGTTACATTTTATTAAGAATAACTCAAATACTTTAATCACAATTTTTGAATTATAGTGATCTTTATATGGTGTTATTTTTCCATAACTCGTTATCTGCTGTTCTTGATTCGTAGGCTGGGTTTTCTTGTCGATTTTCTGTCGCAAGCGGCTATAGTAGGTTTCATGGCAGGTGCAGCCATTGTTATAGGTCTCCAACAGCTCAAGGGTTTGCTTGCCATTAGCCATTTCACCACAAAAACTGATGTTGTTTCCGTGTTGATTGCCGTTGCTAAATCATTCCGCACTTCAGTAAGTTTTCTTCTTTTCATTCTTTTGGCTTGACATATACATATTCCATAGCCTTTTGATTTTCAAATATATTAAGTAGATTATCCACAGTCCCCAGAAGTCATTGTCAGGATGACATAAGGGAATTACTTTATGTTAAGTTTCAGTTTAAAGATAAATATAATGTTTTTTCTTCTTTTTTTTTTCTCAATTTAACAGTGGTACCCTCAGAATTTCATACTTGGATGTTCATTTCTCATCTTCATCCTGATCACGAGAATTATTGTAAGCAACAAATCAAACTTTAGTTCTTTTTACACGATATATGTTATATATGTGTTGGTTCTTTACTTTACAATATATGTTATTCTTATTGTTTTCCCCTCATCCAAAAGTAAAAATTGCTTTTTATATGTATAATTTTACAATTTTTAACTAGCAGAGTGCCAACTTTATCATTATTGGATGTAAGACATCAACTCACCTTAAAGATTTACAAGATTTATTGATAAAGGTAGTTAAAATTATAGCGGGAAAAGTGAGA
>JARYGA010026338.1:0-18946 GCA_030545235.1 Helianthus tuberosus
TATGTATTATATTTTATTGTTTTTTTAGTAGTAAAAGAGATACAACAAAGGGGCTTCAGTGGCATTTAAAAGAACCATAATAAATGAAGCTCGATGCTTCTCATTGTCTGCATTTGCCCCCCTCCTTTGACATTCATCCCTTGTGCTTTCATTCACTCCTCCTCCTTCATAAGCAAACACCCAAAATCCCATTCATTAGTTTTCTTTTTCCATAGCCAAATTAAACATCTTTATATCCCCAATTTCTTCAGATATGTTCTGTAATATTCAAGTAGATGTCAATGGTGAACACTTATTTATTGTTGATAAGGTAAATTTTCCATATGTGCTTCAATGATTTCATATGAACAGTGGCTCTTTTGCTCAAATTATTACTCTATATAATGTTGAGAAGGGTCTTTTTTCATTCAGTTTACTATTTTAAGTTGAATTTGGTTTTGTTTCTTTTCACTGTTGAATATTGAATCTTTCTTTGTCAGGGTGTGTTTTGTTTTTAGCTATAAAGAGTGTGTAATTGCTCTAATTTTGACTTGTATGTTTGACCCATGTTCAAAATGAACAAAAGTCAACTTCCTTTTTCTTGGATTATCTCAGAACAGAGGTACTCTGCTTTAAGTTTGAGAATTTTGATTGAACCATAAAACAAGTCATGTTCTTTTAAGTTGAACTTGATGTTGGTTCTTTTTAACAGTTAAAAATGAACCTTTGATTGTCTGTGTGTGTTTGTTTTCAGGTATAAAGAGTTATATTGCTCTGATTTAGACTTTATGGTTTGACCCATGTGCAAAATGAATAAAAGTCAGCTTCTTTTATCTTGGATTAGCTAAGACTTTCTCTGTTTTAGTATTACAATCTCTAATTCAAATCCTATCTTTTAATGGCCCATTTTACATATTAATTTCACTTGTGAAGTACAAAGGTCCATTTTACATATCAGTTTCATTTGTGAAGTATGAAGATACTTACCTAAACCGCGTTTTTTTTTTCAGAATATTCTAGCAAATTATTCAAGTCGAATAAGCAAATTAGTTGGGAAAGTCACCAACAACGCGAAACTCGTATTCAATGATTTCCCAGGAGCAGCGGAGTGTTTTGAGCTCATTACAAGATTCTGCTACAACAATGGCACCATTGAAGTAACCCCATCCAACATATTCTTGCTTCATAGTGGTAGTTCTTTCTTGGAGATCACTACCTTGATAAAGCAAACCGAGTTGTACCTTGAAGGCATTCATTGTTGGACATGGTCCGATTTCGTAAACGGTTTAAAACAATGCCACATTTTATACCCTTTCATGAAAAATTCCTCAGTTTTTCAAAATATTTTGAATACCCTTTTAAGAAATTTAACCATTTCTAGCTATGAATCTAGTTCATGCCCTTCCTCGTCAAACGGCTCTAGTTTTCGGTTTTCAACTAGTGATAGTAGCCCAAAAGGTTCAAGATTCGGTACCGGTGTAGATTATTGGAAGTTTGATGATCTTTCTTTTTTGAACATAGATTTATTTGAATATCTAATAAAGTCCATGATCTCTTTACACATTGACCACAATAGAATATGCTCATTGATCTTTCATTACCAAAAATCAAAGTTCTTCTCAAGTTATTCACCTGTCCAGAAGTGTAAAGTCTCGGAAACTAACATAAATCTATTGAGTTTGCTCAGTGGTAGCGCGTTTTCATGTAGAGCATTACTCGATGCCTTTGGAATGAGCTTGATTTTGAATATGAGAGCGATTGAAAGGTCAAAATTGGAGTATTTTCTTGGATCGCGATTAGATGAGTTTACGATCAACGATTTGCTTGTTCGTGGCAAGAATATGGCGGCGTTTGATGTGAATTTGATTCTCCGGTTGATTAAAAACTTTCTACTTGAAAAAAGAACTAATGGGTCGTTTGTGCATCAAGTGAAGAAAGTCGGGTTCTTGATTGATTTGTTCATGTTAGAGGTGGCTGCTGATCCTTTATTGAAATGCTCTAAGTTTTATGCTTTAGCCAAGACCTTGCCTGATTTTGCTAGAGAATCCCATGATAGACTCTGCCATGCAATTGAAATTTACCTTGAGGTGATATTTTGTTCGTTACTACTAAGTAAATTACTTTCGGCAATGAAAAATCACCGACAGTCAGTGAATATGACGGATCACCGAAAAATAATACACAAGTTATGTGTGTGTATTTATATAAATATAAATATAAATGTAAATGTAAATATAAATATAATGTTGTCGGTGAATTCTAACTATTATGTTCGTTATTAAAAGCCCTCTATCCTTGTTTTTCTTTCTTACATTATATTTTGTTTTCCCTAGGTGCATGGGGGTTTAAGCGAAGAGCAAAGTACGAAGCTTTGGAGTGTTCTTGACCTCAACAAGTTATCAATGGTCCGGACGAGACTAAACCTTACCCGAAACGGAAACACGCGGCTTTTACCATTTGTTAAGCAAAACCGGTTCAAGGGGCGCATCAATAATAACTCTAGGGTTCACGGTAAACAACGTTCAAAAGTCCCAAAGGATACACCAAAGTTCATGCCAAAAAATTCAAGAACGTTAGACCCATGTAATGCTAAATCCTTGCCACGACTATGTCGTTAGTAGAGGTTTTGTTAACATAACATTTTCGCTTAATGATGTTTGTAAATCAAAATAAAATTAGTAGAGGTTTTGTAAATGGTACGGAGTGCCTTAGTAAAAGTTGATTTTGGGTTTTTTTTTCTTTTTTCTTTTTTAAGTGTTATTCGTTTAAACTATTAAACATACTTGTATTTTGAAAATCAAGAAAAAAATCGTATATAATAGTCTAATAAAATGCCATGTATCTATAGTATGTGTTTGGTTTGACCCAAAGGCCTAATCAGCAAACAAAAATATTACGAAAGAACTTTGATTGATGTCACATTTTCCCCTCAATTACTTATTTTCAAACTTGTGCATAATTGTTTAACTATTACCGTGTATTAAAATACTATATATAAATTAGATTTCAGTTATAGTAAGAAGGTGTTGAAAAAAAACAAAGCTAGAGTGAGAAGTGTCTAAGGAGGGAACAAATGCAAAGAGTAATTTTGCTCAAAGAGAAAAGAATATGTGCATGCATGTTACGTCCGAAACATGCCCAGCAAGGCAAGTCACATGTCATTCCCCCTACCCCCCCCCCCCCCCCTCATTTTTTAAAAGTCCATAACTTTTTAATGCGTCATTTACTTTATTTTTAATTATACCATAGAACTTAGCGTCTTTTTATCTTTAATACCAATACCTTATTTTTATACTTTTCAAAAAAAAAAAATCGAAAATTCAGTTGTGTGTTACACAATGGACATAACATAACACACTATAAGTACCAAACTTAAAACATAATGGAAAGTAGACTGAAAACACAATCGATGACAACAGATAAAACACATAATGGACAAAAGATTGGGCATAAGGTAAAACACAATGAGTAGACTAAAAACATAAGTGATGACAACAGATAAAGAACACAATGGACTGCAGACTAAAACACAATGGACAACAGACTAAAAAACACAATGCATAATAGCCTAAAACACAGTGGACAACAGACTAAAACCACAATAAGCAACAAACTAAAATCATAATGAACTGCAGACTAAAAACACAATGAACAAATAAAGTGAAACACAATGACAACAGATTAAAACACAATGGATAACAGACTAAACATATTGACCAGAACCTATAACACAATGTATAGAAAACCCACCTAGTTAAAAACACAATAATCAGAACTTATAACATAATGTATAGAAAACTCAAATATAACACCATTTTCATTGTGTCATACACTGTGTTGTAGAATTTGATAAAAATGCAATGAACAGAACCTAAATTAACATGGTGTTATAAGTTTTGATAATAACACAATGTGTAGATACCCTAGTAAAAAATTATTCAACAAAACCCAGTTGAAAGACAAAATGACCAAACCTTTAACACAATGCAAAGAAAACCCATTAAAATGATTTTCTTATTTTAGTTTTATATGGAAATATTATACTCATACTAAAGATAAAAACAATTGTTATTATGGTGATTTTTTTTAAATGTTGTATGAAAAGTTATGGACGTTTTAAGTTTTAAGTTGATGGGTGAATTGACATGTGTCTTGTATGTAGGGAAAGAAAGTCAATAAATGTTGGATTCCCTATGTGCTCTTTCACTATTTTCTTTTCCCTAAAACTAATCTCAACCTTTCAAATATAAGATCAGTGGACTAAAAATTTTCTTACCCTTCTTATTTATTTTGCACTTTGTATTTCAGCCTAATCATATAAATTAATTTAAAGAGAAAAAAAAACAAATTTGTGATAAAGATGTGATGTAGAGTTATATAAGACAAGATTAAACCTGTTTACTGAAAAAGTACACTACTTGGATTTTTACTTTTTTTAAAAATAAATAGAATTAGGAGGCTACGATCAATCATTTCTTCTCATTGGTACATAAAACATACAGCTGTGTTATAGACATGAGATATAAAGTAGTTAAACAAGTTGTATTCATGTTTAATACTTATATTATTCGCGCCATCAGAGACCTGTTAAACCCGATAAGACACGATTTGCCAGCCCTACTTGGAACTAATCCCTCATGTATATATATATATAGTTTTTAGCATTTTAGCTTGGGGGGGTGGGGGGTGGGGGGGGGGGGGGGTTTAGGTTTTTGGGGGGTGGGGGAAGGGGGTTTAGGTTTTTTTTGGGGGGGGGGGGGGGTGGGGGGGTTTAGGTTTTTTTTTTGGGGGGGGGGGGGGGTGTGGGGGTTAGGTTTTTTTTAGGTTTTTTTAGGTTTTTTTAGCTATTTTAGGTTGTGTTCACATTGGTTCTCGCGGTTCTCGCAATAAGGGTGGTTCTCGCATGAACTCCTCCCTATATATATACATATAGTGAAAGTGTAAAATACAATATACCTTAACGTACAATACGTAAGATATTGTGAAATCGATGTTATAAAAAAGCATGTTGGAAATCGCATGTTGGTTTTTTTGTAGCAATTTCGCATGTTGGTAAATATGATGAAATCGCATGTTGGTATATTAAGCAATTTCGCATGTTAGTTTTTCAGCACATATCGCATGTTCAAAAGTGAATTCGCACCAGATCGGACGACTGAGATGATCGCGTATATATTGTACGATAAGAGCTATTGTACGTTAACCTAACCCTACACACACACACACACACACACACACACACATATATATATATATATGGCAGGGTTCATGTGAGAGCTACCTATTGCAAGAACCACGAGAACCAATGTGAACACAAAAAAATAAACCCACTACACCACAAAAAACCTAAAAAATCCGAACACCCCCCCCCCCAAAGCTAAATGCTATAAACTAAACCCCCAAAAAACCTAAAAAAAAACCTAACCACCCCCACCCCCACCCAAGCTAAATGCTAAAAACTAAACCCCCCAAAAACCTAAAAAAAAATCTAAAAAACACACAAAAAAAAAACTAAAATTTTTTATGAAAAAATCGCTACTTTTCATAGCCAATTTTTTTTTTAATTTTTTTGATAATTTTTTTAAAAAAATCACTACTTGACGGAGCCTCGGTCCCGATACGACATGTTCGGTTCGTTATTATTACTAAGAAAGGAGTAGAAGATAGATACGACACCGAGTAGTCACTTATAATCTGGTCTCTTATTCATATCTGAAAGTTACAGCACCGTGAGACCAGTTGGACAGCATGTCCCCTCTGGGATCCAAAAGCTTGTCCAAATGGGAACCCCAACTCCCTGTTTATAGGAAACAGCCTATCCAGTCCAAATGAGCTAGTGTCCATCTGTCCGGATGGACTTTACAATATCAATACATATTCGACCGGATGGACCTTTACAGTATCAACACCGTGTCCAACTGATCCTATTCAATACAATATTCAACACACGCTCTATCTAGCTATTCGCACAGTGGCACACGTACAAAATATGCACCAACAGATTCCTCCTCGGCTGTCACTGTCGAATCGTCTCTAACACTTTAAGAGCCTTGAGCCGTGTTTGAATATTCTGCAATCTTCAATTATTCTACAACTTCAATCAGGCATCTTGAAATCTGACAATAGATTCCCCCTCGATTGATGATTCGGGTTTGCTTTGACAGAGTAAAGCACTAATTCCGCCTGAAACGAATCTTCAGGTCTTTTGCACAGTTCACGACTCTCCTCTTATTTGCTAAACTTCAACATTCACAAACAATCACCAACTTGAAACTAGTCAATGCAGCATCCTCTGTTTCAGCTTTAACCGCATCCGAGCTCAGTTTTTGATATGACATGTCAGCACCACGATCTCGCATTCCGCCTGCTCGATCTAAGAATGTACAAAAACTCAACCGACAATTGATAGAAACTTCAAACACCCCACTGGTTAACTTCAAATCCGTGATTCCCCCTGAAGATCTGACATCCTGTTTACCGTGATCAACGTTAACGCACCGTAAGAATGACAGATCCGTGTAAAGGGTATTCTCCACAATCAGCAAATCTTCATCGGAAAACAAATCATCTGGTAACGTAATCCGACCTCTGAAGCATTCATCCACAATCAGATTCATCTCCTCGAATAATCTGGATCTCAGAAGCTATCATCCACGATCACTCTCAGATCTCCGATGCTTTCGTCCACGATCAGATATCAACACCTTGGATCATCTTGATCTCGGAAGCTTTCACCCATGATCAGATTCACATTCCCCTTGACAATCTGAAGTCGAAACCACCCGAATACTGTTGTAGTGTCACGAATTCAAAAATGCCGGAATTTCAACATATGACATTGAAATTTTTATTCCCCCTCATTTTTGCAAATTCTGACGTCTCTGTTACTGAATTCCCCCTCAAACTGAGCAATTCAGTCCTCTTTTATCTGTGAAAAACTCGACTATGCCGAAAATATGACAATTTTCCTCAAAACGTCAGTTTTTCATCATTGCGGAATTTACGTTTTGGCCCATAAATAGTCAGATAAATCAAATGATAAACATTCTGCACCAGTATCATGACTACCCCCATTAATTTCCACAATCCGTGATTGCATCATCAAATTCGTTCACTAAAGCCCCAGACGATGTCCCCGAACAACCCAGCTTGGTCGTTAAAAACCCGGAAAAAAAAATCAATCTCCAAATTTTTTCTGGAGACTCCCCTCATCGTTGCGATCAAAAAATACCTTTTTTTTATTTTTTAGTGCAACCGTTCGAATGGGATAGATCCATTCGTCCGAATGGACTAATCTTGGATCACCTTGACAGTTAGCCACCTGAGTGTCTTCATCTGTCCGAATGACTATATGGTTCGAATGAGTTTATATGGTTCGGATGGTCATCCGAAGGATTATGTTCTTACAGCTCAAGAACACTCCAAATCATGTTTTTTCAATCCAAAAATCTTTATTTGTGTGAATTTCCTGATGAAACTTCACAGGATTGTGCGCGAATCAATTCCGAACAGATTGATTGCTTCAATTCCAAAATCCATCCGTGAATCAACCTTTATTTTGATGATTTTCTCTGTTTTAACGTCAAAACTCCCGTTTAACCCAAAATTGATGAGCTTGGGTGATTTAACCGAATGTTAGATCGATTAAATCGGTACCGTAGCTCTGATACCACTGCTAATCCAGGAACCGACGAGTTTGACGGAGCCTCGGTCCAGATACGACCTATTCGGTTCGTTATTATTACTAAGAAAGGAGTAGAAGATAGATATGACACTGAGCAGTCACTTATAATCTGGTCTCTTATTCATATCTGAAAGTTACAGCACCGTGAGACCAGTTGGACAGCATGTCCCCTCTGGGATCCAAAAGCTTGTCCAAATGGGAACCCCAACTCCTTATTTATAGGCAACAACCTATCCAGTCCGAATGAGCTAGTGTCCATCCGTCCGGATGACCATCCATCCGGATGGACTTTACAATATCAATACCTATTCGACCGGATGGGGTTTGGACTATTCTATTGTCCATCCGACCGGATGGACCTTTACAGTATCAACACCGTGTCCAACTGATCCTATTCTATACAATATTCAACACACGCTCTATCTAGCTATTCGAACAGTGGTAGACGTACAAAATATCCACCAACAATAATTTCATCGACATATATTTGCACGATCAGAAGATGTCCAGCGACCTCCTTGGTGAACAGAGTGGCATCTACCTTTCCTCGAATAAAGCTGTTGGAAAGCAAATGTTGAGAGAGCGTCTCATACCAGGCTCTCGGGCCTGGTGCAATCTGTAAAGTTGAAGCCCGGTGGCTGACCGACGTAGACCTCCTCTTTCACTTTGCCGTACAGGAACGTCGACTTGACATCTAGATGATAGACTTTAAACCCTTTCCATGAAGCGAATGCGAGAAAGATTTCGATAGCTTCTAGTCTAGCAATCGGAGCATAAACTTCCGTGAAGTCTATTCCCTCCTGTTGATTGAAACCCTGAACAACTAGGCGAGCTTTGTTTCGAACGATCACTCCCCTATCATCCCGCTTGCATTTGAACACCCATTTGGTGTTAATCTTTCTATGACCATCAGGAAGATCCACCAGCTTCCACACACCAAGATTTTCAAACTGACCTAGCTCTTCTTGCATAGCGTTAACCCATGACTCCTCTGTCAGTGCCTCTTTATACGTTCTCGATTCAACCAGTGAAATAAAGCAACTTAGTGAAAAATCATTTTGTAATGGTGCAATTTTAGTGTAAAAACAAGCAAAGCCTTGGTCAATTTGATGTTTGGTTCTGACACCTGACTGCAACTCTCTAATTATCAACTCTTTGGGGTGATATGATAGAGTCCTCGGCATAACTTCACCAGGAACATTCACCTCGCTTTCCAAATTAGTGACATTTTGATCTGCAACTTGTTCATCGACTTGGACTGTCTGATCTGATGACTGGATCTGCTCCCTCTGAGGTTCTGAATCACCTCGATCAAAGGTCGGGCTATCCGAGTCAGAATCTGATTCATCAAAAACTGCTGTCTGATTTTCTAGAGCAGGCTCCTGTTCTGAAATTGTCTGAGTTTGCTGTAAATCTGCATCACTGTGACCACTGTGACTAGGACCAGCTTCATGATCATTTGAATTTTGTTGATGCTTGGAAGACTTGGTTGGCCATTTGTTCATCTGGGAAGCTTCATATTCCCAAAATAGATTTATCTGATCAATAAACTCTGGCTCTTCAGGTAGATTGAATGACTCCCACAACTTTTCGTAGTTGAATCACCATGAGTTAGTAGGTTTCTGTGTAGGCATAGTATAACCCTGACATTCATCATGCTGAGCTTCAATAATCTTTCCAAGATTAGGAACAAATACTCGTCTTAGTGGACTATAATAACCCATGAAGATTCCCTCCAAACTCTTAGAACCAAACTTTCCATCAGGATCCAAAACTGTGTAGGGTGACCCAAACGGCTCCAGATATTCGAGATTTGGTTTTCTTTTGTTGAGCAGCTCAAAACACGTCTTGTTATGCTTCTTCAAAGTTAAAACCCGATTTAGAGTATAGCAAGCAGTAGATACGACTTCTCCCCAAAAGTTCACAGGAAGCTTTGAGTCGGCCAACATTGTTCGTGCTGTCTCTAGCAGTGTCTGGTTTTTCCTCTCTGCTACTCCATTCTGTTGCGGAGTGTACGGAGCACTGAACTCTTGCAAGATACCCTTTCTGTCATAGAATTCTTCCATCTGACTGTTTTTAAACTCAGTACCATTATCGCTACGAAGTTGACATATGCGCCTTTGGTACAAATTCTCTATCTTCCGAAACAGATTCAGCAAACTTTCATAGGTTTGACCTTTTGACTTCAAGAACATGACCCACAAATACCTCGAGTAGTCGTCTGTAACCACTAAGCAATATAGATCACCAGTTATGCTCTTTATGTTCACAGGACCAAAGAGATCCATGTGAAGTTTTTCTAGCGGTCTCGAGATCGAGTTTTCCATCTTCCTGGGGTGAGACTTTTTGGTCTGCTTGCCTTTTTGATAGCTGATGCACTCTCCCTCCAAGTGAAAACTTTTCAAATTCACACCTTTGACTAGATCATTATGTACCAAGTGATTCATCTTTCGTAGGTGTATGTGGCCCATCTTTCGATGCCACAATATTGACTCTTTCTCGGTAGCTTTGGACACAAAACACTAAGGATGACCCGAAGTTGTCATAGCTATGCTCATGTCTAAAACGTATAAGTCGTTCTCCCTTGGTGCTCGCATGATGATCCATTTTTCGGGGACAACAAACCCCGACTTCAGAATCAGACATTCTTTGTCTGTAAAGTGAGTTGTATACATTCTGTCACAGATTTGAGAGATGCTCAGTAAATTGTTCTCCAGCTCCGGAATGTAGTTGACTCGTTCGAAAGAGACGACACCATTTGATAAAGTGCCCTCCCCGATAATTCTTCCACCTTGGTTTCCAGCAAAACCAACGTATCCACCATTAAACCCTCTAACATCATATAACAGGGTTTTTCGTCATGTGCTTGGATGCTCATCTATCCGTTATCCACTTTGAAATCGATCTCGGGAGCTCCTACACATTTCATATGCGAATTAGTTAGATGAACCAACCCAAGCCTCTTTTGACTCGGGTAGCTTGACGTTAAGGTATGTTTTCATGGTGTAAAGTGGTGGGAAGTTCTTGTCATTCACTTCCAAGTTCTTCTCGGTTCCAACCTCAACCTTTTTGTACAGGAAAATTTCATCTTTTTCAGGTTGACCAGATGGTTGGACCTTTTTGGAAACATACTTCTTGACCGATAGGGTCGAAGAAGTTTGTTTTTCTAACTTTTGATACAAATCCAAAGGTACAGACATCACAACCGGTTTGGTTGAAGACAATTGTTTTGCAGCAATAACAGGAACCTTTGGTTTTGCTTCAGTTGATGCCTTGACATGAGACTTAGGCATCCCTGTTTGTTGTTGTGAGGGGAAATGTTTGGAAGATTCACCAGTTTTCTTAACTGGTTGTTTGATTGGTTTAGAATTGATTTTAACATTTTCAGATTTTGGAATCTTCTTCTCAACAAACATAGGCGCCTTGCCTTTTGCTTCGTTTGACTTCTTGGAATTCTCGACAATCACAGACTTAGGTTGTTGATTGGTGCACTTTCGTGCAATATGTCCTATCTGATTGCATTTGAAGCACGTTCGAGTGCCGACAACCCGACATTGACCACCAGTTTGTGGTTGTGAGACTTTGGTTGTGAAAAATTCTTTATTGGTTTTCGAAAAGATTTCAGATTCTTGTTCGGCCATTGAACTCGAACTCTTCACAAAAGTTGTCTTTTTCACAAACTTTCATTTTTGAAAATTCCTTCGTTGATAATTCTTACCACCCTGTTGCCCAACAAACCCTCTGTTTTGGTTGTTATTGTGAAAACGTGGTGGCACATTGGGTTTGTTATAGTAAGATTAATCTATTTGAAAATTCAAAAACCTTTTTGTACTCGACAAAGCATTGACCTCTGAAACATCAATTTCAACCAACTTAAAAACTTTCTTCAGCTTATCCACACTGACATTTTCAATCGAAAACTCTTCATCCGAGTACAACTTATCTGAACTATTCATCTTGTACATGACAAGAGTCGGTTCGTCCTCTAAGTTGTTCTTGGACTTAGGTTTTGGGATGTAATTGTTCAGGAAACAATCATCATCTTCGTTTGTGGAATCACTGTCAGTTTTTAAAACCTTTTCAACAACATCCTTCACAACCTCAGATTCGATACTTTCTTCATCGGATTGTGAGCTAAAAGTAACATCAATGTTATCAGGTAGTTTATCAGCTTCACTTTTCTCACTTAAATCTGATTCTGTAAGCAACCCTGATTGTTTTTTAGTGATGTTATTGCTCATGGGTGGTGGAACCTTGTGATACCCTACCCCGGTTCCATCTGAGTATACATCTTCACCGTCTTTGTTCTTTCCATTGGGTTTTGGAACAATGTGTTGGAGAACAAAGTTGGCAGAAGTGTAACTGTTCAGTTTCAAATTAATTCTCTCATTCTCAATCTTTGCTTCTTGATACTGAAGCTTAAGATTCGCAATCTGATCCAGCTGAGCATTTATCAATTTTTCTTTTGCTTGAAGAACACCTGACAAATTCGAGTTTTCTTTACGACTTTTAGCGTTTTGTTCATCTGAGTCTTTAATTGTTCTTTTTAACTTTTCAAAATCCTCGGTTATTTTTCTGTTCTCAAGTATAAACTTTTCATTTTCTTTTCTAAAACGCTCAACATCATTTTCATCATTTTTGATTTTCTCATTTAACTCATTAATTCTGTCAGTTGAACTTTTCACCAGTTTGTCTCGATTAACCACTTCCTTATTTAGAATGTTAATTTTATTTGTTAGCTCCTGGATTTGAGATCTTGAGAGATACTCGTGTGTATTACAGACTTTGCACTCTTTCATGCAATTTATGCAATCCCTTTTAAATTTTGCTTTTTCAGCCTTACCTGGTTCAACATTTGAACCAATAGAACTGACCTTTCCCGACGACTCAGACTCAGAGGCGGATTTGAAATCTACCTCTAGTGCTTTCGCCATCATGACTTGGTCAGCCATCTTCATTAGATTCTTGGCTGTCAATTCTACATTAACATCGATAATTCCTTCATCCAACTTCTTAGACTCCTCAAACTTTTCATATCTCTCCTTTCGTAGTCTCTCTTTTTCAGCCCTTTTCTCTGCATCTATTTTTATCTGCTCCTCTTCTGACGGAATTGACCTTACAAGAGCTTCAAAATCGATTGATTTCGGACCAGTGCAGATATTTCCTTTCGGATCTAGGTAGCATTTTGGGAATTTGGATCCCACCTTTTTGCCTTCACTGCCTCTTTGTAGGCTTCACGAATTCTTTTCAATTTTCTCTGTGCCAGATTTCTTTCTCTGTTATACACTGGTTCTGGTTCAACTTGAGCCATGAAATCGGTTCCAACAATATCTTCTTCTGGAAGAAAAATCGTTCCAGTTAAAACCTTCGTCATCTTGAATAACCGCAAGAGCCCTCGATTTCTCTTTTGGGTTATCTTCGATTTGCTTAATCTTTGGCGGTTCTTCACAGTTTCTGTGATAAACTGTTGTTCGGTAGTAGTCATCGTGAAATGGGTTCGCAGTTTCATCAGCAGCCGAATTTCTACACTCCCTCTTGAAATGACCTTTTTGTTTACATTTGAAACAAGTCACCTTCGACTTGTTAAATCCCAATTTCGTCGATGGCCCCCCCAATAGACTGTCGCCCCGTGATTTCCATAAATCGCTGTGCCCGACGGATAACACTTGCCATTCACCATCTGATATCAATAAGTTCCATTTCCTCCGGGTCGATCTGATCATAATCTTCTTTTGTAAGATTTGTGTTACCAATCTTCCCCACTACGAGACTCTCATATGACTCCAAGATCGATGCAAGAAAAAACATTTGTTGTTTAGCGGTTTCTTCGTTGAAGTTTTGGGCATTGTTGAGGTTGACGGCAATATTGCATTGAAAAACATTAGTATTCGGAGCATTTTGATTTGGGTGACTGTTTGAGGCAGACGATGCTGGTGTGCTCGATTCTGGTACCATGGTAACCGTATCCACTTGATGAGGACCCACTGCCTGAGTTCTCTTTTGCAGCAGTGTTTGGATTTTCAGCACTAAAGGCTGTCTTTGAAGATGAAGCTTTTGAAATCATGCTACCCTGGTAGTACAAATCCACATTCTGTTGATAATTTGTATTATTCACTTTGTTTAGCTTTTTAATCTCCAGCTCGTGCCCTTCCAGCTTCTCTATCAACCAGTTGAGTGTAATATCCTTTATGGGCTTTGTGTTCTTTAGCACCAATGCAAAATAATGCCAATCATGTTCGTTTGGTAACGCTTCAAACAACTTGTCAACAATCTCCTCTTGATCTTTCGTAATACAGAATCTGTCCAGTTCGGCTTTCAAGTGGCAAAACCTTTCTATCATCTGACGAATAGTTTCGTTTTTCATGCAGGCAAACAGATCAAACTCCTTTTTCAACAATGACTTCTTGCTCTTAACGATCTCTTCTCCTCCCGTGCACTTTTTTCTCTAACGCACTTCACAATTCCTTCACATTCTCGTAATCAATCAGGGAAAATAATATCATCCCTTACAGATTGGTGTAACAATGCAATAGCCTTTTGTTCAGCCACGAATTCTTCTTGCTCATCATCTTGTAAATTCTCATAATCAGTCTTGTACTCTTGTGACAACCCGTGATTTACGGCTCCTAATTACGTAATTTACAAGTAATTAACGCAACAAATAATAGTGTTTACAACGCAAATTAACTTAATTAGGCCTTTGGAGTGCCTGGGAACGTCTATCCGTCTTTACAGTGCGCGAACGGTGGTTTACAGAGAAACCGGCGAAACGTTAAACGGCAACGGGTTGAAACCGAACAGGATACTGACAACGCCGACTGATATTAAATTTTTACGATATATTTGAGCTTCGTAATTATATTTTTGTAACTACAGTCGAAACCGGATCGAGGAACGGATTAAAGACGGCAACGATACAATTTCTCGCGATTATTACCGTAATCGACGAACGGGCGTGCAAACAACGACTACCGACCGTATTTTTGTGTACTTTAATTTTTGACATTAAACGGGGTTCTGGTTTTGACAACGGGTCTCGTAGGATTTACGGGCCACTTACACACGAGACGGGCTTGTGGGCCCTGGGCCCAAGCCCAAAAACCACAAGCCTAAACCCGCATATAATATATTAGATTTCTACAATAATCTTGTCAAAAATCCTAAATCTAAACAAAATCCCTTCACAATCTATCCAAAATCTCTATATAATCTATCCATAATATTTTGTGCAAAAATTTGAACAAGATCTCCGAAGATTCAAATCTTTCTATATAACACCCTCCTCCTCCTCTTTTGTCTTGTGCAGACATTTTTACACACACATATACAATTACCAAACACATTCATGCCTCTCATCTCTCTCTCTCGATTCTTTATACAGAGGCAACAAACAACATCCTCTCTCTTCTCCTTCAATCCAACCGCACACCACACATCCCTTCCCCTCTTTCTGATTTCAGTCCGGTGGTTCAGTTCCTCGGGCAAGACACCACCCCCTCCTCTTTTGAACGACAGAAACGACCACCACCACCACCACTGTTCGGTGGTGGTGCGGTGAAGAAGATAGATACGGGAGAGAGGGAGAGACGAGACGGAGAGAGAGAGATGTGAGAAAGGGTGTCGGAGAGAGAGAAAGATCGACAGAGGAGAGAGAGCTCCGGTGATGACAGCGCCGCCGCAGACGGCGGCGGTAGTGGGCAGCGGTGGTGATGGTTTTCGATGGTGTTGACGGCGACAACAGCCGTGGTCGAGTCTCAGCTCGTGCTTCATGTCTCGGCTCGGCTCAAGTTCAAGCGTTCAGGTCACGGGTTCAGATTTAATGACGGTCCATGCTTCGGCTTCGAGTTCAGGATCGGTTCACCACTCACGGGCTCAGGTTCTCGTGTTCGGTTCAGGTTTGCTCCGGGTGTTTCAAGTAAGTTTCCGGTTTGATTTTGATTCGGGTTTTGGCTCGGGTTACAAACCTGGTTTTGGGTTCAAGTTGTGATTCAGATTATGATTCTGTTCGGGTCAGATGGTTCAAGAAGCGGGTCAAAGCTTCGGGTCAGATTTGGTCAAGTTTTGGTGCGGTTTGCTTCGATTCAGATTTGGGTTCGGTTCGGGTTCAGTTTCAGCAGTGCGGGTTTCGGTCAAACCGAGACAACTCGGTCAACAGCAGGTCAACTCAGTCAACCTATCCGCATTTCGACCCGAAGAGTGGTAAAGATTTTACGGCGCGTTTTATTTCTTTATTTCCATAGTTTTAACGTATCACGTGATAACGAGCTCGAACCGACCTATTTATAAGTTACATTTGAGATATACATATATGTTTGCCGAAATTACATTTATAGTTTAGTTGAATCTTGATAAAAATTTCGACACTTTAGTTGTCGGGGCGTCCAAAAACAAAGGAAACTCTGCCCGTTTTTCGAGAAAATCCGTAAAGACGAAGCGTTTTTATTATAAAACAAAACGTCGGAATTCGAATCCTTTTATAAATAAATATAGTATATATATTTATTTCAAACATCGCGTAACACGAATTCCCCTAATAAAAATAAATATAGATCGTATTCACTTTCAAAAACAACTCTACGATTCCTCTATAAAATAAATATAACTCTTCATATTTATTTTACACGCCTAAACGGCCTATACGTATATTTTTGGCAAATATACACAAGACGTGATACAAATTATTATATACGAAACGCGATATATGATACGAGTTTGTTATATGATATTTTCATAGAAATATTCTTTTATACTCGTATGACTACTCGAGACGGCTAACACACCTACAACGATATATTTTTATATAAATATTTATTCATTTTTAAGTCTCCCGGAAACTAAGTCTTTTTCAAGACTTATTAAATTGCTACTGACATTAAACGAGACTTAACAAGTTTAACTTAATCATTTTTTTTATTAAGTTAACAATTTACCGTTGAATCGTCCGATTAACGATTCGGTAGAGCTCGATGGCACGTAGTTTAAATACTGCGTTTATTTAGAAACTTATTAGGTATTCCGTGTTAGGAATATTGTAGAATGCACGCTAGCGAGTCTCACTTTGGAAACGACATCAAGGAAGTCGTAATTAGCTAGCTTTGCACAGGAATATTCAGGTGAGTTCATAACCCCACTTTTCACGGCTCTACATTTTTATAAATGTTTTCGGGGTGGAAAGACATGCACGTTTTGCAAAAGCAAACAAAGTTTAGAACAAATATAAAACTCGTATTTCTAAATCATATTACGAAGGGATTTCGAGGAACTCAAATGATTTACGAAAGGTTTATACTAAACATACCGGTTTTTACAAAAACAAATGCTTGTTCGAAATGTGAATGATATTCGGCCAGGGTGACCGGGGATTGGGTTAGGGTAACCAGGAATCTGGTCAGGGTGACCAGGAATTTATTTTATACACGGTATGATTAACGTAAGGAGGTTTAGATCATGTGAATGGGTAGTTAGAACACCGAGGGACTCGAGCGGTAGATCTATCTGGGTGTAGCGAGCCCAGCTCTAGGCCAAACGGACCTCTCGGAGGCTAACCACAACGGACCTGGAGTGACTTGGTTGCCCAACGCAAAAATCGGCTAGGTTGTGTCTTACTTACTTGCATTTCACAACATGCTAATGGCCTTGCAAACCATTGGTGATCACAAGTCCTCTTACACTGCTACATACCAGGAACATTATACTTACGAAACATACTTGTTCATACAAATTAAATACCATGTTTTCTACAAAATTTAAGGCATAAGATTATGCGGGTCAAAGTCAGGGTGGGCATTGATGATTTTACGAACATTACAAAAACATGGTTTTATGAACATAACGTGTTACAAACACAACGTTTCCATATAACTTGGCATGAAAATGATTTTTAAATTCATTTTCTCAATACTATTTCAAAAAAACCGGTTATTCCAAAGATTTATTTCAAATCTTTCACAATTCCAAAGATTTATTTCAAACCTTTCACAACTCAAAAGATTTATCTCAAATCTTTTACGAACAAACTATGAACTCGCTCAACATTATGTTGATTTTTCTCGCATGTTCTTTCTCAGGTTACAGTTCTAAGGCAAGGCACGGTTGGAATAGGAGAACCATTGGAGACTCGAGTACTTAGCGGGCGTTCAATTTCTAGAAGTCTTTGCTTATTTTGCTTCCGCTGTGCAATGACGATACCAGTCCAGTCACGCCAAGCTCTGATGATTTCGGGGTGTGACAGATTGGTATCAGAGCTATAGGTTACAGCGAATTAGGTTTCTGTTGTGATACCTAGGCTCTAACCTCACTTTCCTCTGGGAACTTAGACTATTAAGACGTTGAATACACACAGAACGCCTAGTACTCGAATATGGTCTCCAACCGTTGCCGAAAAACAAACAGTCAAAATTTCGTTTTCAAACATACGCTATTGTGATGTTTTACACACGGTACATGAAACGATTACATACAGTACACAACACTCTGAGAGTTTAGGAAACATGCAATTAAGACCTTCGGAAAAGGGAATTCAGTCGGGTGGCTGGATCAGTCTGAGAGGCTGGGAGGATAGTCTAGTGGGACTAGGAAGAGCAGTCTGGGAGGCTGGGAGGCTAGTGGGACTAGGAAGAGCAGTCTGGGAGGCTGGGAGGCTAGTGGGACTAGGAAGAGCAGTCTGAGAGGCTGGGAGGCTAGTGGGACTAGGAAGAGCAGTCTGAGAGGCTGGGAGGCTAGTGGGACTAGGAGAATTACTTGATTGCTTATTGGTGACTAACATGTGCATTCGGTTATATGATTGATTATTTGTGCATGTGTTTATTAAAGGTCATCACGTAGGAACCGCGAATATTAACTCGGGCACACACTATATTCCATATTGCCTATAATATTTTAACTTCCCGAGCAGGCAGCCTACGCATAACAAAACGAGTGCATAAGAATACATGCAACTCCATCCTTACGTCAACGGATGTCGGGGTACCTCACATTCTACGCGGAACACAACGCTAGTGCACAGGTATATGTGAAACTTAAGCTATACATCAACGGAGGTTGAAGTACGACACATACGATTATCGAGGCGAGGCCTTCGAGAAGGAACGATGACGCAATTTAACGACGACGCTAGATTCCTGTCAGCAGGAGAACTAACGATCTGGAAACGACAATTTGTCACGCGATCCTGCAACGGCACGAATCACGCCAGGGAGAAGACGAATGTCTCCGCATCCCCCCTACCTAATTAATGACGAGTACGCTATGTTCGACATTCCATGGTAATGTCACCTAACAATT
>JARYGA010026339.1:0-29073 GCA_030545235.1 Helianthus tuberosus
AAACGGCTATATTTGTGAAGTGGGGCCACATCTCATTCGGCTGGGGTGAACCGATTGGGCCGAGCCGACCCTAAGGGGGCGGTGTGGGGGACCGGCGCCGGTCCTAGCCAGGCCTAGCCGGCCCCCATACCCTTTAGTCTAAGAGGATACATGGAAAATTATTTGGTTGGGTATACGAAAATGTGAGCGAAGCACGGCATGTAGAGGCGACGCGAGACACGGGAATAATATCACTACATAATTTGCTCCACTTTTATGGGATTAGATTTTTCTAGGACATGATTGTTTCCAAAATTATTTCCTATTTTCTTGTCACACTCACATGCTAAAGTTGATACTAATTGCGATTTTTCCAAAATTTAAGGTTCAAATGGGTTAAAAGTTGAGGGTTAAAAATTCTAGAATTTAGTACCAATTTAGTCATTTAGTTTACAATCTTTTTTAATTTTGATCAATTTAGGTTTATAAAATAATAATTAATACACTTGTCTAGATATTTCATATGAGGGATGTTTGGATTGTTAAACTTTTTGTTTGCTTATTTGTTTTTTAAATAAAGAGTTAAATGTCATTTTATTCTTTGTGGTTTTGACCATTTTGCCAGTTTAGTCTAAAAGTTTTATTTTTCATCTGTAAGTCCAAAAAGGTTTCACCGTTGCCATTTTAGTCCACTGTGTTAATTTCATACATTTTCTCTGTTAATGAGAAGGCCAATTCGGTCATTTTATATGTAATTCTGTTAACTGGAAGGGTAATTCGGCCATATAAAATGACGAATTGGCGTTTTCGTTAACAGAAAAAATGGATGAAGTTAACGCAGTGGACTAAAATGGCAACTGTGAAACCTTTTTGGATCCACAGGTAAAAAAATGAAACATTTGGACTAAACTGGAAAAATAACCTAAACAACAGGGACTAAAATGGCATTTAACTCTTAAATTGTAACACCCCATGTTTCGAAAGTCAAAGTCAAAATCAAGATTGAAGTCAAAGGAAGAAAAGATTGCTAATTGCGATTTGTCACTCCTTGCTCAACTAGCTGTTTTGACTTCTTTGACTTATAATTGAATCTATTTATTTAATTGATTTAGTTGTATTATGTGGAGTATCTATTAATAATCGAGGTTTAATCGCTATTTAATCGAATGTTTGATCGACTTATCGCTTATCGCTATCGCCATCACAACTCGAATTAGGTGTTCTGGATATTGTTTTACGTGTGTGTGCTAATTATGTGTTACTTGTGCATATTATGTTTATGTTGAGGTGTTAATCGCAATCGCAAATCTATCGCATCGCAAACGCTAAACGCAAGTTAATTATAGTGATTGTATGTTAGATATAGTAGTTATGTTATTTGTGTAACTAATTGGTAATACTATCGCATCGCTCGCTCGAATCGCATTGCAACGCTCCATATGCGAATCGAAACGACAAAACTCGTCGCGCCGAACACTAGGATCGAGTGGCCAACCGATCGAGTGGCCATCCGATCGGATTGCCATCCGATCGAGTTGTCACCCGATCGGGCTTCCACCCGATCGAGTTGCCACCCGATCGGCCGACACCTTCTCCACTTTCCTTTTTGGGAAACCCTATAAATACCCACCTGTCACATCATTTGTGATGTGACAGCTCCCTTGTTCGACCAGCCGACTTCAAGCCCTCATTTCTCTCTATTTCTCTCGATTCTTGTAAGTTTCCAACCTAAATCTTGTACTTCTATGATCTACACACACTTCTACACCATTTTCATCTTTGAATCTTAACTTTTAACCGTGAAATCACTGGATTTGAGGTGTTCTAGGATGATGTCATCATGGAGTTCATATGAACTTCAATGTTTGGCTCCATTCCACCAAGAACAACTTAGATCTGAAGGATTTCCACATGAATAATCAATGTTTTCGCATAGATCTACACAAATTCATGGTTAAAAGGATTAAAAGAAGGTTTTCCAACTTTCTTTCAACTCTTTTACACTCAATGCACTCACAACCAATAGAATCGGAGCTTGTTCTGATCTTCTACCCATTCTTAGTGATGTATTAGTTCCAGATCTGAATTCTATCTAAAGAGATTACTGATTTCGGGTTTGAACATGAACAACCGTCTCGAACCGTGAACCGGTCGGACTAGGGTGGTTCCTGTTCAATCGGGTCACTTGGGTCGAGATAAGGTTCTGTTGCTCAAGCAAGTTATCAAAATGTCTCGTTCAAATTACAAAACTTCAACAAGATCAAGTGTTAAGACGATCACGGTCGTCGGGACGGATTGTCGTCCGATCGGATTGCCATCCGATCGACTGGCCATCCGATCGGGTTGCACTTGGTTCCATACTTGAACTTTTATTCAAACTTTTCAAGGATCTAAACGTCAAACGGATTGCCGTCTGATCGGATTGCCATCCGATCGAACGACCACCCGATCGTGTGACGTTTGGGACTTTGGTACTTAAACAATTTTCAACATGTTCAATACATACGGATTGCCACCCGATAGGATAGCCATCCGATCGAGTGACCGTCCTGCTGTGAACTTGTTCTCAACTAAGAAGACTCGCCAATCGGATCGTCGTCTGATCGAACGACCGTTCGATCGACCGACCTGAAAGGTTGAGATACTTCTCTATTTTTAAAAATGCTACAACGAAAACTTCAAAGGACAAACCATCATACACAAACACATCCTCACCAAACGAGGTGTCAATCTAATCGAATGGCCATCCGATCGGATGTCCATCCGAACGGATTGCCACCCGATCGACTGGCCATCCGATCGGATTACCGTCCGATCCTTGGTACACTTGCATCGTTTTACGCGCCGCTTATTGTTTATGCTATCGTTAACTGTTCAGGCTAATTTCTCTCAGTGTTCCCTTCAATCGTTGTTTTAGGATAATCAGTGGTAATAAAATAAAGATGTATCAACACAATTAATTTTATTATAAATTCTTTTTTGTTTAATACCTTTCCAACCGTTGTCTTAGGATAATCGCTCGTTCGTTCTTTTGGATTTCCCAATCTTTTACTCGCACGTTACTTTTTAAGGAATCTCCAAACGCAACCACTGTGAGCATACTCGACCCCTTATTTTTACACTTTAACGCGTTTTGGGGTGCAACATGTATCATTTAACAAAAATTCATATTATACGAAATCAAACGTATTCCCGATATGCTTACGTTAGTTATGCACGCTAGTTTCATTTTGCACATAGATGTTATTTGTTACACTTGTGTTAGTTATACTTGCTAGTTTCAATTTGTATGTCCATGCTATTTCGTTATGCTTAGGTTGTTTAGGCATGCTAGTTTAAATTCTAGATATAAAACTTCCATCATAGATTTGTGACAAACTTTACGTTTATACATATTTTTTTTAAACTTGTATGCTCGCCAATACCTTTGTATTGTTCTATGCTTTTAATACATGTTGCAGGAATATCAATGACGCATGGAATCTAGTGGGATTGCCTAGAAACGCATTTGAAAGTTAAATACTTGTTGTATTGTATTTTATTTCATACATGTTGTAATTAGTTCCAAAACCATTGTATTAAACTGTTATGAAATGAAATTATATTTCTTTTATACGTGTTGTGATTCGAAATTTGTATTATCTGATTTAAGCAACGAAAAGGGTAATTATTAAATACTTGTCACAAATAGCATTATGAAGCCTCTTGCAATCTCGTCTTTTCGTCTCATCCCGATGTTTCCGCCATCGGTTGGGGTGTGACAGATTGGTATCAGAGTCATAACTATAGAGACTTAGGTAGAATTGCCATGTTCGACCTAGTCTATAGTCTAAGACCATGTGTAGTGGTAAATCAAAATAATGCCCCCACCATGGGGCATTATTCGACACGTGTCATCCCAGTCAGCATGGGGCATTATTGCAAAAGTGGTGTAGTTGGGGCATTATTCCAATAACGCCCATGCAATCATTTCACAATTATTATTTTTTTTAATATAAAACATTACATAAAAAACTTCATTAATTTAAAATAAAAATTACACTACTTGAAATAAAAAAAAAAAACCGAAAAAAAAAAACAGAAAATAAAAAAACCGAAAAAAATAAAGTAAAAAAAAAAGATGATGATCTAGAGTCTATATTTTTCTCGAATTTTTTGGCCACGCATTTGCGCAAGGATCAACGCATCGCCTTGGAGGTGGTCGATAGGTTTGGACAAAAACTCAATGTCCTTTTCCATTTGCCTCGCCTCTTGCATCTCGTTAAACTTTTTTGTTTCGGCCACTCGTTCTTTCATAATCTCATAACGTTGGTGGCCGAGGTCACGAATGTCTTGGAGACGACGGTTCATCTCCTCGAAATCTTCCTTTAACTCGAGATCGGAAGACAACTCGACCGTTTTTTTCCCGGTTCGCTTATCCTTTCTTCTACCGGGCGGTCGGGTCAACTCTTCTTGAAGTTCCTCGTCAACATCCACCACCTCATTTAGATCGACATTGCGGGCATCCGATGTCGGAGTTAAAGGGTCAACGGAGGATGATGTTTTTGACCTTTTAGCTCGACGTCTACTACTAGACGTCATTGGATTAACTAGCGCCCACTTTGGACTTTTTCGTAGTAGATCCCAACACTTATAGTACGGGAAAGGGCATTTCGTTCTCTCGAAAGATAAGTAAAAATATAAGTAAAAAAAAAATATAAAAGTTACCGGTTTCTTCGTCCTCCGAAATGTCGAGCCACGCCCGAGTCAACGTGAATTCCTCATCCTTCGTCCATTTAATGGTAGTTTTTGTACGTCGAGGTTCGTCCTTTTCCTTCTTCTTATGCGACCTTCTGCCGCGTTTCGATTTCTCTTGCACCGGTTCGGGTTGCGTCTCCGGCACGACATCGACATCGGGTTCGGATTCGGCTTGTTATTGTGACGGTTGCGACCCGCCGGCTTCACCATAGCCGAAGGTGGGAGGCACGAACGGAGTGGCGCCACTCAAGTAAGCCGCGTACGTTAAAAAGCTTGGGTCCATGTCTTGAAGGTTATACAGGTGTTGCGGTTGGGTTGTGTTCGGGTTCGTGGGTCTTGCGGGGACACCAAAAGGGGGTCGGAATGGATGCATAATTGTATAAAATATAAAAGAAATAGGAGAGAAAGTGAGTTTTTTTATAAAAAATGGGAGAAAGATGGTGATATATATATATAGTGGGTAAATTATGGATTAAAAAAATTATAAAACAATTGACCGTTGTCAAACGGTCATCTCTTGGCCCAAAGCAATATTCAGCGTTTTTTTTTAAATGCCATGTTCATTGTTTTTCAAAAAAAAAAAAACGCCCCAAAACGCCTAGTGTAATGGGGGGGGCCGGCGTTTTCCGGCGGTATCAAGGGGGGAACACGCCCCAGTACGGTTGGTCTAAGTACCAAAACTTGACCATTCCTTATTCTTGCTTAATATGCAATTCTTCCTATTTGCTTCTACCTCTTCTTTTGTCTAAATATACAATGTGTCTTTTCTAAAACATTTCACACAATACATACTTGAAGATACTCATATTCCATAATCGAAACGATTCACTAGAATAGGGGTGATTCCCGCCTTTGGTGACGAATTTCAATCCACCTTACATGTTATTTTGCATGAAATTTCACCATCAAGTCAGGAGTGATATCCGTATCTTGATGGGAATTTCCATTTCATACTCTAGTGGTTCCTTAGTGACGAGTCGAGATCTTATCTTGTTTCGTTCAATAAACCACATTTTGGGGACGAAATTGTCAAGCTAGGATTGATATCCACACCTTGGCGACTGGTCCCGCTCTACGATTTTCAATCTCGCCAAAGATTCGTATTTTCAATCAAATTAGGGACATGTACTAACTGGAAGGGTAAAATACCGTTAATCGCCTGGCGACGAGAGTATTATACCTATTAGGCCAAAGCATGTCTCCCTAATTCGGAAGGACTTGCGATTCACTTTGGAATTATCGAAGTTTCTAAACCCGAAGCACTCCAATACTTATCAAGCCTCTCTTTTATATTAATGCGATTTAATACTTGTTACCTAATCATTGTTTTTACACAATAAATTAATACACGCATACTGATACGTTATAGTTGATTCGGGATTACTGGACATTCTTTATGTGATGAACTGGTCATTAGTTTCGAAAGAAGCCACACCTTGACATATGTAGTGCTTGTGAAGCACTATAGGAGTAGCGCACCGCCACATAGATTTATGGTAATGTCAAGACATTCATTCATACATTACGGATCTTTTCATAGCAACGAAATGATGACATGTGCTATGATTAGATGACGCTTTCTACATTACGGATCTTTTCTTAGCAACGAAATGATGACATGTGCTATGATTAGATGATGCTTTATACATTACGGATCTTTTCATAGCAACGAAATGATAACATGTGCTATGATTAGATGACGCTTGCGTTAAACGTTGGGTTGACATTTGTCATTAACTTCGGATGAAGCCTCACCTTAACATAAATAGCACTTGCGTAGCGCTATAGGAGTAACGCCCGCCGCATGGACTTGCGGTCATGTTAAGACATTCATACATACTTGCGGACACGATGGTTTGACCAGTGAGATCACATGCCAGTAATGCGTTAATCTAGTTAACTAAATATCTCGTGTGGACTATTCAAAGACTTTAATCATACTCATACTTAAATACCAATCATGCTTACGTACTTAAATTACTATACGTTATCATTCTCACTCGTAATACGTTAGTAAACCCTGACCCGTACACTACTAGTACAAACTATGTTGATCATGCACATACCAAAATAATCGCGGATGCATACTGGATTATATTGGTAGATGCATGAAAAGCATACCAGGTTCTACTGTGTATCATAACACGGAACATAACATGACACCGAGTCTCGAAACGGACGTAACATGATATGAACATGGTGGATACGCCGCTGGTACTTCCTATATATAAGTGTTCCTACCATGTTACCAAACTTTCGTAAAAACGTGCCATGAGAAATTCGGTGTTTCCTTAGACCTTATCGAATAAAAACTTTGATCATTCACAATCTACTTTTCGGGTGTATCTAAACATACTCTTGAATAAATTTCGGGACGAAATTTCCTAAAGTAGGGGAGACTGTAACGCCTCGTATTTTCGTAATTTCATGTTTTTTATAAAATTCGTGTTCAGTTTCTATTTTTAGGACCACAGTCGAAACCAGAACGAAAAACAGAGCAACCGACGTCAAACGCGACAACAACGACTACCTGTACTATTTTACATATTTTTAAATCTAAAATTTTAGCTTACGACGTTTTGCGGGGCTCGGGTTTTGAAAACGGGTCTCGTAGGAGGTTACGGGCCACTTAAACACGGAGATTGGGCTTGTGGGCCTTGGGCCCAAGCCTAAAGCCCACTAACTAAACTTACCCTAAGTGTTTAAAGTCTAGTGAAAACCCTAAACCCCTCACTCTATCAGCCGACACCACAAGTATACCCTCCCTTCCACTTCTTTTTTTATGATACACACAAAAACCAACATCACCACACAAGCAACACCCAAAATTGTTTCTTCTCTCTCTCAATGTCGAGCCGGCGACCAGAACGAGAGGAGCCGACGCCGTTACGGCGGTTCCCCGGCTACTCACCTCAGTCCCCATCTCCGATCTTTTCTAAAACAAATCCCCCTCGTCTCTACGATAATCGCCGGCCACCATAGTTGGTGGCGGCGCGTGAAATGGCGTACAGTGGCACATGGCGGCAGCGGTATCGGAGAGAGAAACCGGCAGCGACGGCCGTACCAATCGATGGCAACGATGGGTTCGTTCAAGTTCGGTTCAACCCGATTCCAGTTCGGGTCTCGTTTTGGGTTTGTTTGGAACGGAGATCGACGAGAATTCTTTTCATCACGCTTCGTTCATCATCGAAGGAAACCGCAACCACTGGAAATCACGACGGAACTGTTTAGCCATGTTTCGTCCACCGAGCACATCGCCGGAACTCGTATCTTCGCCGAAGAAGGCATCGAGTGTTCCCTTATCATCTCGGTATACCTTCATTTCTCACCAATCCAAATTGTTTTATTTTCTTGTTTTTATGAACTATTGAAATCATATGGTAAACATCGAGCCTGCTTTGATCAAGTTATAACAGTAGGAAATATGATTCCATATGAATGAGTTGTGTTTTTTGTTCATGTTATGTTGTCTGGAGTTAGAAAAGAAGAAGAAAATCTAAACATACATAAACACTTCGGTCGACCTCCTTGTTTTCCTCCTTTTTCAATTGCTGAGTTTTACTATGTTTGTATGTTCTTTTTTTATTATGAAGATGATAACTTATAACCTTCTGTTGATGAGTTTTGTTCTTTTAGGAACATAATATCGAACAAATCTTATTTAAAAGCCAAACAAAACAAACTTCCACACAAGGATTAACTCAGCACAGTGGATTGTTTCATTGTGTTAGAAGGTCTCGGGTTCGACCCGATTCCCTCGTTTAATCCTCTGCTTAAATCTTATAGATTGTTTTGGTATTTTAAGCTTTCTTTTAAACTGCAAAATGAAAAAAAAAAAAAAAACCTTACATACAGTGGAACAATCATGCTTTCTAAAAAGAGAATATGACACTTTTTATCTTCATATTTTATTTAAATATGAATGGTATAAAACTGTTCTTTTTCATATAGCTAAAATTCAAACATTAAATTTCATGAAATTATAATCATGTTTTGAGAATTTAATGATGCTGATGTATATATATATTTTTAAATAAAGTAAATCAACTATTTCAATAAAATAGCAATCGGTGGTAATAAAATAAAGATGTATCAACACAATTAATTTTATTATAAATTCCTTTTTGTTTAATACCTTTCCAACCGTTGTCTTAGGATAGTCGCTCGTTCGTTCTTTTGGATTTCCCAATCTTTTACTTGGGCGTTACTTTTCAAGGAATCTCCAAACGCAACCTCTGTGAGCATACTCGACCCCTTATTTTTACACTTTAACGCGTTTTGGGGTACAACATGTATCATTTAACAAAAATTCATATTATACGAAATTAAACGTATTCCCGATATGCTTACGTTAGTTATGCACGCTAGTTTCATTTTGCACATACATGTTATTTGTTACGCTTGTGTTAGTTATACTTGCTAGTTTCAATTTGTATGTCCATGCTATTTCGTTATGCTTAGGTTGTTTAGGCATGCTAGTTTAAATTCTAGATATAAAACTTCCATCGTAGATTTGTGACAAACTTTACGTTTATACATATTTTTTTTAAACTTGTATGCTCGCCAATACCTTTGTATTGATCTATGCTTTTAATACATGTTGCAGGAATATCAATGACGCATGGAATCTAGTAGGATTGCCTAGAAACGCATTTGAACGTTAAATACTTGTTGTATTGTATTTTATTTCATACATGTTGTAATTAGTTCCAAAACCATTGTATTAAACTGTTATGAAATGAAATTATATTTCTTTTATACGTGTTGTGATTCGAAATTTGTATTATCTGATTTAAGCAACGAAAAGGGTAATTATTAAATACTTGTCACAAATAGCGTTATGAAGCCTCTTGCAATCTCGTCTTTTCGTCTCATCCCGATGTTTCCGCCATCGGTTGGGGTGTGACAAATTGGTATCAGAGCCATAACTATAGAGAATTAGGTAGAATTGCCATGTTCGACCTAGTCTATAGTCTAAGTACCAAAACTTGACCATGCCTTATTCTTGCTTAATATGTAATTCTTCCTATTTGCTTCTACCTCTTCTTTTGTCTAAATATACATTGTGTCTTTTCTAAAACATTTCACACAATACATACTTGAAGATACTCATATTCCATAATCGAAACGACTCACTAGAATAGGGGTGATTCCCGCCTTTGGTGACGAATTTCAATCCACCTTACATGTTATTTTACATGAAATTTCACCATCAAGTCTGGAGTGATATCCGTATCTTGATGGGAATTTCCATTTCATAATCTAGTGGTTCCTTATTGACGAGTCGAGATCTTATCTTGTTTCGTTCAATAAACCACATTTTGGGGACGAAATTGTTAAGCTAGGATTGACATCCACACCTTGGCGACTGGTCCCGCTCTACGATTTTCAATCTCGCCAAAGATTCGTATTTTCAATCAAATTAGGGACATGTACTAACTGGAAGGGTAAAATACCGTTAATCGCCTGGCGACGAGAGTATTATACCTATTAGGCCAAAGCATGTCTCCCTAATTCGGAAGGACTTGCGATTCACTTTGGAATTGTCGAAGTTTCTAAACCCGAAGCACTCCAATACTTATCAAGCCTCTCTTTTATATTAATGCGATTTAATACTTGTTACCTAATCATTGTTTTTACACAATAAATTAATACACGCATACTGATACGTTATAGTTGATTCGGGATTACTGGACATTCTTTATGTGATGAACTAGTCATTAGCTTCGAAAGAAGCCACACCTTGACATATGTAGTGCTTGTGAAGCACTATAGGAGTAGCGCCCCGCCACATGGATTTGTGGTAATGTCAAGACATTCATTCATACATTACGGATCTTTTCATAGCAACAAAATGATGACATGTGCTATGATTAGATGACGCTTTATACATTACGGATCTTTTCATAGCAACAAAATGATGACATGTGCTATGATTAGATGACGCTTCATACATTACGGATCTTTTCATAGCAACGAAATGATGACATGAGCTATGATTAGATGACACTTGCGTTAAACATTGGGTTGACATATATAGCGCTTGCGTAGCGCTATAAGAGTAACGCCCGCCGCATGGACTTGCGGTCATGTTAAGACATTCATACATACTTGCGGACACGATGGTTTGACCAGTGAGATCACATGCCAGTAATGCGTTAATCTAGTTAACTAAATATCTCGTGTGGACTATTCAAAGACTTTAATCATACTCATACTTAAATACCGATCATGCTTACATACTTAAATTACAATACGTTATCATTCTCACTCGTAATACGTTAGTAAACCCTGACCCGTACACTACTAGTACAAACTATGTTGATCATGCACATACCAAAATAATCGCGGATGCATACGGGATTATATTGGTAGATGCATGAAAACCATACTAGGTTCTACTGTGTATCATAACACGGAACGTAACATGACACCGAGTCGCGAAACGGACGTAACATGATATGAACATGGTGGATACGCCGCTGGTACTTCCTATATATAATTGTTCCTACCATGTTACCAAACTTTCATAAAAACGTGCCATGAGAAATTCGGTGTTTCCTTAGACCTTATCGAATACAAACTTTGATCACTCACAATCTACTTTTCGGGTGTATCTAAACATACTCTTGAATAAATTTCGGGACGAAATTTCCTAAAGTAGGGGAGACTGTAACGCCTCGTATTTTCGTAATTTCATATTTTTTATAAAATTCGTGTTCGGTTTCTATTTTTAGAACCACAGTCGAAACCAGAACGAAAAACAGAGCAACCGACGTCAAACGCGACAACAACGACTACCTGTACTATTTTACATATTTTTAAATCTAAAATTTTAGCTTACGACGTTTCGCGGGGCTCGGATTTTGAAAACGGGTCTCGTAGGAGGTTACGGGCCACTTAAACACGGAGATTGGGCTTGTGGGCCTTGGGCCCAAGCCCAAAGCCCACTAACTAAACTTACCCTAAGTGTTTAAAGTCTAGTGAAAACCCTAAACCCCTCACTCTATCAGCCGACACCACAAGTATACCCTCCCTTCCACTTCTTTTTTTATGATACACACAAAAACCAACATCACCACACAAGCAACACCCAATTCTGTTTCTTCTCTCTCTCGATGTCGAGCTGGCGACCAGAACGAGAGGAGCCGACGCCGTTACGGCGGTTCCCCGGCTACTCACCTCAGTCCCCATCTCCGATCTTTTCTAAAACAAATCCCCCTCATCTCTACGATAATCGCCGGCTACCATAGTTGGTGGCGGCTCGTGAAATGGCGGACAGTGGCACATGGCGGTAGCGGTATCGGAGAGAGAAACGGGCGGCGGCGGCCGTACCAATGGATGGCAACGATGGGTTCGTTCAAGTTCGGTTCAACCCGATTCCAGTTCGGGTCTCGTTTTGGGTTTGTTTGGAACGGAGATCGACGAGAATTCTTTTCATCACGCTTCATTCATCATCAAAGGAAACCGCAACCAACGGAAATCACGACGGAACTGTTTGGCCATGTTTCGTCCACCGAGCACATCGCCGGAACTCGTATCTTCGCCGAAGAAGGCATCGAGTGTTCCCTTATCATCTCGGTATACCTTCATTTCTCATCAATCCAAATTGTTTTATTTTCTTGTTTTTATGAACTATTGAAATCATATGGTAAACATCGAGCCTGCTTTGATCAAGTTATAACAGTAGGAAATATGATTCCATATGAATGAGTTGTGTTTTTTGTTCATGTTCTATTGTCTTGTGTTAGAAAAGAAGAAGAAAATCTAAACATACATAAACACCTCGGTCGACCTCCTTGTTTTCCTCCTTTTTCAATTGCTGAGTTTTACTATGTTTGTATGTACTTTTTTTATTATGAAGATGATAACTTATAACCTTCTGTTGATGAGTTTTGTTCTATTAGGAACATGATATCGAACAAATCTTATTTAAAAGTCAAACAAAACAAACTTCCACACAAGGATTAACTCAGCACAGTGGATTGTTTCATTGTGTTAGAAGGTCTCGGGTTCGACCCGATTCCCTCGTTTAATCCTCTGCTTAAATCTTATAGATTGTTTTGGTATTTTAAGCTTTCTTTTAAACTGCAAAATGAAAAAAAAACTTACATACAGTGGAACGATCATGCTTTCTAAAAAGAGAATATGACACTTTTTATCTTGATATTTTATTTAAATATGAATGGTATGAAACTGTTCTTTTTCATATAGCTAAAATTCAAACATTAAATTTCATGAAATTATAATAATGTTTTGAGAATTTAATGATGGTGATGTATATATATATTTTTTTAAAAATAAAGTAAATCAACTATTTCAATAAAATAGCAATCGGTGGTAATAAAATAAAGATGTATCAACACAATTAATTTTATTATAAATTATTTTTTGTTTAATACCTTTCCAACCGTTGTCTTAGGATATTCGCTCGTTCGTTCTTTTGGATTTCCCAATCTTTTACTCGCGCGTTACTTTTCAAGGAATCTCCAAACGCAACCACTGTGAGCATACTCGACCCCTTTTTTTATACTTTAACGCGTTTTGGGGTGCAACATGTATCATTTAACAAAAATTCATATTATACGAAATCAAACGTATTCCCGATATGCTTACGTTACTTATGCACGCTAGTTTCATTTTGCACATACATGTTATTTGTTACGCTTGTGTTAGTTATACTTGCTAGTTTCAATTTGTATGTCCATGCTATTTCGTTATGCTTAGGTTGTTTAGGCATGCTACTTTAAATTCTAGATATAAAACTTCCATCATAGATTTGTGACAAACCTTACGTTTATACATATTTTTTTTTTAAACTTGTATGCTCGCCAATACATTTGTATTGATCTACGCTTTTAATACATGTTGCAGGCTTATCAATGACGCATGGAATCTAGTAGGATTGCCTAGAAACGCATTTGAACGTTAAATACTTGTTGTATTGTATTTTATTTCATAAATGTTGTAATTAGTTCCAAAACCATTGTATTAAACTGTTATGAAATGAAATTATATTTCTTTTATACGTGTTGTGATTCGAAATTTGTATTATCTGATTTAAGCAACGAAAAGGGTAATTATTAAATACTTGTCACAAATAGCGTTATGAAGCCTCTTGCAATCTCATCTTTTCGTCTCATCCCGATGTTTCCGCCATCGGTTGGGGTGTGACAGATTGGTATCAGAGCCATAACTATAGAGGATTAGGTAGAATTGCCATGTTCGACCTAGTCTATAGTCTAAGTACCAAAACTTAACCATTCCTTATTATTGCTTAATATGTAATTCTTCCTATTTGCTTCTACCTCTTCTTTTGTCAAAATATACAATGTGTCTTTTCTAAAACATTTCACACAATACATACTTGAAGATACTCATATTCCATAATCGAAACGACTCACTAGAATAGGGGTGATTCCCGCCTTTGGTGACGAATTTCAATCCACCTTACATGTTATTTTGCATGAAATTTCACCATCAAGTCAGGAGTGATATCCGTATCTTGATGGGAATTTCCATTTCATAATCTAGTGGTTCCTTATTGACAAGTCGAGACCTTATCTTGTTTCGTTCAATAAACCACATTTTGGGGACGAAATTGTCAAGTTAGGATTGATATCCATACCTTGGCGACTGGTCCCGCTCTACGATTTTCAATCTCGCCAAAGATTCGTATTTTCAATCAAATTAGGGACATGTACTAACTGGAAGGGTAAAATACCATTAATCGCCTGGCGACGAGAGTATTATACCTATTAGGCCAAAACATGTCTCCCTAATTCGGAAGGACTTGCGATTCACTTTGGAATTGTCGAAGTTTCTAAACCCGAAGCACTCCAATACTTATCAAGCCTCTCTTTTATATTAATGCGATTTAATACTTGTTACCTAATCATTGTTTTTACACAATAAATTAATACACGCATACTGATACGTTATAGTTGATTCGGGATTACTGGACATTCTTTATGTGATGAACTGGTCATTAGCTTCGAAAGAAGCCACACATTGACATATGTAGTGCTTGTGAAGCACTATAGGAGTAGCGCACCGCCACATGGATTTGTGGTAATGTCAAGACATTCATTCATACATTACGGATCTTTTCATTGCAACGAAATGATGACATGTGCTATGATTAGATGACGCTTTATACATTACGGATCTTTTCATAGCAACGAAATGATGACATGTGCTATGATTAGATGACGCTTTATACATTACGGATCTTTTCATAGCAACGAAATGATGACATGTGCTATGATTAGATGACGCTTGCGTTAAACGTTGGGTTGACATTTGTCAATAACTTCGGATGAAGCCTCACCTTAACATATATAGCGCTTGCGTAGCGCTATAGGAGTAACGCCCGCCGCATGGACTTGCGGTCATGTTAAGACATTCATACATACTTGCGGACACGATGGTTTGACCAGTGAGATCACATGCCAGTAATGCGTTAATCTAGTTAACTAAATATCTCGTGTGGACTATTCAAAGACTTTAATCATACTCATACTTAAATACCAATCATGCTTACATACTTAAATTACTATACGTTATCATTCTCACTCGTAATACGTTAGTAAACCCTGACTCGTACACTACTAGTACAAACTATGTTGATCATGCACATACCAAAATAATCGCGGATGCATAGGGGATTATATTGGTAGATGCATGAAAACCATACTAGGTTCTACTGTGTATCATAACACGGAACGTAACATGACACCGAGTCACGAAACGGACGTAACATGATATAAAAATGATGGATACCCCGCTGGTACTTCCTATATATAAGTGTTCCTACCATGTTACCAAACTTTCGTAAAAACGTGCCATGAGAAATTCGGTGTTTCCTTAGACCTTAACGAATACAAACTTTGATCACTCACAATCTTCTTTTCGGGTGTATCTAAACATACTCTTGAATAAATTTCGGGACGAAATTTCCTAAAGTAGGGGAGACTGTAACGCCTCGTATTTTCGTAATTTCATGTTTTTTATAAAATTCGTGTTCGGTTTCTATTTTTAGAAGCACAATCGAAACCAGAACGAAAAACAGAGCAACCGACGTCAAACGCGACAACAACGACTACCTGTACTATTTTACATATTTTTAAATCTAAAATTTTTCTGACACCTGTGTCACTTCAACCATCAAACAAATGCCAAACCAATGAAATATTGTATTTCATACTTGGGATTTGTAAAAATATGTGTATCGTTTACACATATCAACTCTTGTTCGATTTCAAGCTTTAAATCGCTTTCTGGAGGGTTATACGCGCACTGATGCGTAAATATAACCAGTTTAATGCAACGAACACTCCGGAATAGTGAAATAGGCTTAACATACCTTAAGTAACCTTTACATAACTTAGAAATAAGTTTTGAAGGCTTTGGTATGGCAAAATCTAGTTTATTCGCTTACAGGGACTAAACTTGACAAACTGCGAAAGTATGCCAATTTGAACTGTAACGAACATTCTGGAACATGACCATAAGTTAAACACACCTTAAATATCCTTTACATAGCTTAGAAATAGGCTTTGAGGGGTTCGGTGTGCTAAAATAAACTTTTGGGTCATTCAGTGACAAAAAGTGACAAAAAGTGCACAAGTTTGCACTTTTACGCATAACTTACGCTCTGAATACATCCGGACATCCAAAAATTTATGTAAGCACTAAAACACTTTATTTTAGTGTTTGGCATAAGAAAAATCCATTCGTCGCGCAATTTGGATCGTTTTTCGCGCTTATGCGCTTTCCGCCGTAATTAACCGAACAACGCAACCGTACGGCTAAACGAACCGACATCCGAGATATTTTTGAGCGCATTTTAAGTTCCCTATACCTTAACTTCATTTTAGAGCTTTGAAATGGGGTTAACGGGGCTTAAACGTGTCAAAAACGCATCGAAAACCAAGTTTTGAGGCTGCAGGGACCAAAACTGTAATTCTGCCAAACTTGACCCTTGCGCACCTCAACACTCTCATTGTTGCGGTGCGCAAGCAGGGGTCAGATATGCAGAAAATCATTTTCTCAGCTGTTAACAGCCTTTAACCCCTCCAAAAGGCCAAGGCCAAGTGTCAAACTCTTGTGGTGAAGCAATATCAGCTACCACAACATTCTGACAAGTGTACGGGCGAGATCATTCCCTCTTTTCCAAGAAATGATCCTAACGGTGAACCAAAAACTATAAATACCCAACCCCCTTCATTGCCAAACCCACTTGAAATCTGAGATTTCTCTAAGTTGGGGTGTTTCATCACCTCATACCTGAGAATACTTGGATTATCAATCTTGCGGGGACCCTTCGTAAGTCTTCCTTCGTTCTTTTATTGCTTTTCGAGTCCGAAAGTCAAACTTTGTTTGACTTTCTGCATTGACTAGTTTATGGTCAATGCGAAGTTCATTTGAACTTCGCAACGTGATTGTAATCACGATGGTTATAGTCCATTGTGACTATGCCTACTGATTACCACGTTGTCTAGGGTCGTAAGGGTAAGCGATCTAATAAATCGCTTATACCTTCGAACCCGACCCATTTGGTCGATCATTAAGATCCGACCAAACACATTAGGTGACCATAGCATATAGGGAATAACCTTCCGAGGTTATACCTTATGGTCGCTTCGTTTAAGTAGTTGTATGATAGGTAGTTTATATGCCTTAGGTAAATTACCAAAATACCCCTTTGATGCCAAAATTCATTTTAAACATATGTAACATAACTATTGACATCTAAACTAATTTGACAACAATATTAGACATGTTAAGGCATATGTTACTTGTCATAGGACTACTTAGGTGGTCCAAACGCGTTTTACGCGAACGACACGTTAAAGTAGCATAAGCTTCCTAAACGGGTCGTAATGGGTCAAAAGCACTTAGGTTAGGTTTCATTTAGTATGTAGGCTTTGTTAAACCATATGACACGAGTCTCCATACTCGTTTGGTTTACGAACCCTCATTCTATCTAAATCCTCCGATATAGGTTCGGTTTATTAACATAGTTACCTATATTAGGTGCCGTTTGATTCCGTGATCTCTAGCATTGCTTGGTGGTTATCTTAGGACTTCTGAGCAATCTTAAGTGAGTACATAGACCCCTCTTTTACTGTTTTCCAAACTATTTTGGGGTGAAACACATGTATCTACTTGTTACTTTCATGCTTTCCTGTTTTCACATCATATACCTGCTATGTTTGTTAGTACATTATAGTACATGATTTCATTACATTTCATGCTATGTATGCCCATTATGCGCGTACTTAGTACATCGTTTTACATTACATTTTGTGCTATGTATGTCCATTGTGTGCATACTTAGTACATTGTTTTACATTACATTTTTGCTATGTATGTTGACTGAGAGCATGCTGGCACATTGATTTACATGACTTTTCTGCTTTGTATGTTAACTTAAGCATACTTAGTACATTGTTTTCATATAACATGTTCACTTTTGCTATGACATTTGGTTTGCACAAACGAGACTATTATACGTTCATTTACATTAGCTACGCCGCTCGGTAGTAAGTACTGGTACCATAGGACTTGACAAATCCCATTCCTGACATCCCGGGTTTGTTTGGATGTAAGGAATGACTGAATCCGAAAACATTTCTTTTGATAACCTTGACTGAAAGGGTTATCCGACTGTCCCAAGGCTTGAATGTATGCGTTAACTTACCACATAAATGTTTGTATCAATGTAACATGCATTACTTTGCAAAACATAACTTTTTGATATATTCAAAATACTTTGTTTTTTACATTTCTAGATTTGGATTATGGGACAATACTTTACTTACAATACATAACATTTGATACACATTACTTGACTACTTTTGGACTTATAAACATTTGACATGGCTTATACAAGGACTTTTGACTATTGGTTTAAACATAGACTTTATACATTGGTGGTTTGTTTAAGTGACTTAAGTAACGAGATGTGAGTAATATGATACAAGCATGGTGGATACGTCGCTGGTACTTCCTATATATAAGTGTTTGTTTATATTACATATCATAGCGTTATTTGAATCATTTCAATTTGAGACATATAGCATTTTATACAGATAACATACTTTTCACAAGACATTGTTTTACAAACAACTTATCTTATACAAACTCATTTTACTTGGTTATTCATTTAACCATACATTATTCTCTTATTTATACATATCAACTGATCTTATTGTTTTCCAAACGCTTTACAAAACAAAGCAAATTACAAGGTTCATGACTAAACATTTTCTCAAACATAAGTCATGAATTCTGTTTTCACAAAACCTATGTATCTCACAGGCATTTTTATGCTGACGTACCTATTTTCACATGTGTTTTCAGGAGATGATGCGTAGGACTTATCAAGACATACTTAGGCGGACCTGTGCCTTAGTGACTTAAAACGAGACAAGATCTAGTTAATTTTTGTTATATACTCTTTGTTTCTTGTTTAAAATAATGTAAACTTTCATGTTTGATTAATAAAACGAAACTTCAATTGCCATGGATTTGAAACAATTAATTCTGTTACAACACTCCCCGACATTTCCGCCACGTTTTGTATGTTCTACGTGGTCGGGGTGTGACAGAAAAGTTGGTATCAGAGCCAATGGTTATAGGGAATTAGGTTATTAGTAATGCTTTGACCTAGTCTATAACCTTCCTAGGACCCTAACGCGAGTTTACTTGCGTTTAGTCATAAAACAATACCGTCACCTATCCTTAGGCGACGACCACAACAAGAACATAAATTTCAAAACCGCTTTGAAAACTAATCATCTGTTCTAGGATGATTGATTACTAGGTTTTGAACCCTCTATTGTAAGGTTTTGAACCCTCTGTTATAAGGTTTTGAACCCCTTTGAGTTTTCAAATCTCGTCAAAGTTTTTGGTCCTAAATAATGTGAACACGTGCAAACTGGAAGAGTGAATGCCTGTACCCTGAGTTTTCTGTCTAAGGCTAGAGTGTTCGTACAAATCCACATAATCGGACCAGTCACTCTTACCTGGGAACTCTTGGGGTGAGTGTCCACTTATAGGCGAGCATGTCTTCGCGATACATTATGAGGATCTATTTGCTTTGATTCAGCCTTTGTGTGTCATTTGTTTGCTTCGTGGTTCAAACAAATGATCATCACCCCTAATTTTGGTCGGTTATTGTTACATCCTATTCTTACCCAATGCCATTTCATTTGTTTTCTCTCTTGTTTCCCCATTTAGAATGCCTCCACGACGCGAAAATCCGGTATCTATTGAAGATCTGGCAGCTGTCATTACACAGCAAATGACTGCTGCAATCCCGAACATCGTTGCTCAATGTCACCAAGCTCTCAACAACAATAATGCCCTCTGCAACTTCAAGACGTTCAACTCAGCTAAGCCATCAAAGTTTTCTGGGTCTCAAGAAGCGACTGCACTTCTGCAATGGTTCGAGAGTCTAGAGAGCACCTTCAGGCATGTTCAATGTCCAAACGAGCGAAAGGTAGATCTCGCATCTAGTGTCTTTGAGAAACGAGCTTTGACGTGGTGGAACTGTGTGGTGAGAGATAGGGGTGCAGAAGTGGAACTGGCTCAAACGTGGGAAGAACTTAGAGCACTGATGATGAAGGAATTCTGTCCTCGTCATGAGATCAGGGCCTTGGAAAGGGAATTCGACGATCTTAAGCAAGACAGCGGTGAACATCGAGCCTACACTGATCGATATGAGGAGCTGAGCCTGTTGTGTCCTACCATGGTTACGCCTTTGGATAAGGCGATCGAAAAATACATTGATGGTCTCCCTGACTCAGTTCAGGACATTGTTACTGGTAGTAACCCCACTACGGTTAGGCAGGCCATTGAGCAAGCTGCAACCTTGACTGAATCTCAGATCAGGAAACGTAAGCTTTTCTGAAAGGGTGACAAGAAACCGGTCGAGGAATCGAAACCAATCGAGGAATCAAAGACCATGGATGAACAGACTGGATCCCCTAAGAAGTCAAAGAAGCGAAAGGCTTCTCAGAACTTCGCCATGGTTACTCACAATGATCAAGCCGTCCCCAACCAACCTGCTCAACCCCCTGCTAGGAAGCCATACAATGGAACTTCACCCTTGTGCAACCAATGTAACCTTCATCATCATGCTAGTGTGAAGTGCCGCGAATGCCAAATTTGTGGACGTAAAGGTCATACGGCAAAAGTTTGTGTAGCAGCAGTTGCACCAAATCAAGCTGACAACAATCCTGCTCAAGCTCGCTTTCCACCAGGTACTTGCTACAATTGTGGCGAGATGGGTCATTTCCGAAGAAATTGCCCAAAGCTTGCTAAATGCTAATCCAGCACATGGATGAGCATCTGACCGACTAGAAGACAACACCCTTTAGAGATAATTACGTCTTATGTATTATTTTCTTTTGTTGTCAAGGTCCATGAAACAGTTGTTATCATTGTTTATAAATAAATCTTTTATTTACATTGCAATGTATTTATGAGGTTGTATGTATAAAGAACATATCCCTTACAATACCGACAATCAAGGAATCGTATTCCTTGAAAAGCAAACTACCCCCCAAGATTTTTCTATTTTATGATCTCTTGCGTTGTCCACAAAATTCCTAAGTACCCGTTTCTCCCAAGGAAACAAAGTACAAGGCGCAAGTTACAACACTGGACGAATACCCAAAGTACCTCTATAAATCATTAATAGGGTACCTAAGGGTATTTCCGTAAATCCTAAAAATTGTTGTGTTCCTTAATTCGAATATTACATTTCTTTGAAAACAAAATCGAATTTTTGGGAGATCTTCCTATCTCTTCAGATAGATCCCAGAGGAAATTGAAGTCCATCGACTGGTTTCCATATCCGTTCTCAATCGATAACAAATTAATAACAAATTAATAACCAAGTTAAACAACTATGTGATTATGTGCTTATGAACATTACAAGACAAACTGTGTGGACTGTGCAAGGAATTACGTAATTATGGATGCATACATAATTATGGAATTTAGTGCACAGAAACCACAGCGAGTTTTGTCATGTGCCTAGAAGTTAACTCTATTCATTTCCATTTCTGAGGAAGCACCCGTTGAAAATGACTCCGTTTGTTCATTTTCGTTTCTGAAGATTTGTCCGTTGAGGAAATGAATATCCGTTTGTCTATCATTTTCATTTCCATTTCAGAGGAAGCACCCGTTGAAAATGACTCCGTTTGTTCATTTTCATTTCTGAAGATTTTCCCGTTGAGGAAATGAATATCCGTTTGTTTCTCCTTTTCATTTCCATTTCTGATGAAGCACCCGTTGAAAATGACTCCCTTTGTTCATTTTCGTTTCTGAAGATTTGTCCGTTGAGGAAATGAATATCCGTTTGTTTCTCCTTTTCATTTCCATTTCTGATGAAGCACCCGTTGAAAATGACTCCGTAAGTTCATTTTAAGTTTCTGAAGATTTCCCGTTGAGGAAATGAATCCCCGTTTGTTTATTCCTTCATTTTCGTTTCTGAAGAATACTCATTGAGGAAAATGACTCCGTCTGTTCATTTTCGTTCTGAAGAATGTCCGTTAAGGAAATGACAGGATTATGCCTTACATATCTCTGGTGATTATTTGACACAAAGTCACAAATAGACTCCTACGAATAAATTTCGGGACGAAATTTCCTAAAGTAGGGGAGACTGTGACACCTGTGTCACTTCAACCATCAAACAAATGCCAAACCAATGAAATATTGTATTTCATACTTGGGATTTGTAAAAATATGTGTATCGTTTACACATATCAACTCTTGTTCGATTTCAAGCTTTAAATCGCTTTTTGGAGGGTTATACGCGCACTGATGCGTAAATATAACCAGTTTAATGCAACGAACACTCCAGAATAGTGAAATAGGCTTAACATACCTTAAGTAACCTTTACATAACTTAGAAATAAGTTTTGAAGGCTTTGGTATGGCAAAATCTAGTTTATTCGCTTACAGGGACTAAACTTGACAAACTGCGAAAGTATGCCAATTTGAACTGTAACGAACATTCCGGAACATGACCATAAGTTAAACACACCTTAAATATCCTTTACATAGCTTAGAAATAGGCTTTGAGGGGTTCGGTGTGCTAAAATAAACTTTTGGGTCATTCAGGGACTAAAAGTGACAAAAAGTGCACAAGTTTGCACATTTACACATAACTTACGCTCTGAATACATCCGGACATCCAAAAATTTATGTAAGCACTAAAGCACTTTATTTTAGTGTTTGGCATAAGAAAAATCCATTCGTCGCGCAATTTGGATCGTTTTTCGCGCTTATGCGCATTCCGTCGTAATTAACCGAACAACGCAACCGTACGGCTAAACGAACCGACATCTGAAATATTTTTGAGCACATTTTAAGTTCCCTATACTTTAACTTCATTTAAGAGCTTTGAAATGGGGTTAACGGGGCTTAAACGTGTCAAAAACGCATCGAAAACCAAGTTTTGAGGCTGCAGGGACCAAAACTGTAATTCTGCCAAACTTGACCCTTGCGCACCTCAACACTCTCATTGTTGCGGTGCGCAAGCAGGGGTCAGATATGCAGAAAATCGTTTTCTCAGCTGTTAACAGCCTTTAACCCCTCCAAAAGGCCAAGGCCAAGTGTCAAACTCTTGTGGTGAAGCAATATCAGCTACCACAACATTCCGACAAGTGTACGGGCGAGATCATTCCCTCTTTTCCAAGAAACGATCCTAACGGTGAACCGAAAACTATAAATACCCAACCCCCTTCATTGCCAAACCCACTTGAAATCTGAGATTTCTCTAAGTTGGGGTGTTTCATCACCTCATACCTGAGAATACTTGGATTATCAATCTTGCGGGGACCCTTCGTAAGTATTCCTTCGTTCTTTTATTGCTTTTCGAGTCCGAAAGTCAAACTTTGTTTGACTTTCTGCATTGACCAGTTTATGGTCAACGCGAAGTTCGTTTGAACTTCGCAACGTGATTGTAATCACGATGGTTATAGTCCCTTGTGACTATGCCTACTGATTACCACGTTGTCTAGGGTCATAAGGGTAAGCGATCTAATAAATCGCTTATACCTTCGAACCCAACCCATTTGGTCGATCATTAAGATCCGACCAAACACATTAGGTGACCATAGCATATAGGGAATAACCTTCCGAGGTTATACCTTATGGTCGCTTCGTTTAAGTAGTTGTATGATAGGTAGTTTATATGCCTTAGGTAAATTACCAAAATACCCCTTTGATGCCAAAATTCATTTTAAACATATGTAACATAACTATTGACATCTAAACTGATTTGACAACAATATTAGACATGTTAAGGCATATGTTACTTGTTATAGGACTACTTAGGCGGTCCAAACGCGTTTTACGCGAACGACACGTTAAAGTAGCATAAGCTTCCTAAACGGGTCGTAATGGGTCGAAAGCACTTAGGTTAGGTTTCATTTAGTATGTAGGTTTTGTTAAACCATATGACACGAGTCTCCATACTCGTTTGGTTTACGAACCCTCATTCTATCTAAATCCTCCGATATAGGTCCGGTTTATTAACATAGTTACCTATATTAGGTGCCGTTTGATTCCGTGATCTCTAGCATTGCTTGGTGGTTATCTTAGGACTTCTGAGCAATCTCAAGTGAGTACATAGACCCCTCTTTTACTGTTTTCCAAACTGTTTTGGGGTGAAACACATGTGCCTACTTGTTACTTTCATGCTTTCCTGTTTTCACATCATATACCTGCTATGTTTGTTAGTACATTATAGTACATGATTTCATTACATTTCATGCTATGTATGCCCAATATGCGCGTACTTAGTACATCGTTTTACATTACATTTTATGCTATGTATGTCCATTATGTGCATACTTAGTACATTGTTTTACATTACATTTCTGCTATGTATGTTGACTGAGAGCATGCTGGCACATTGATTTACATGACTTTTCTGCTTTGTATGTTAACTTAAGCATACTTAGTACATTGTTTTCATATAACATGTTCACTTTTGCTATGACATTTGGTTTGCACAAACGATACTATTATACGTTCATTAACATTAGCTACGCCGCTCGGTAGTAAGTACTGGTACCATAGGACTTGACAAATCCCATTCCTGACATCCCGGGTTTGTTTGGATGTAAGGAATGACTGAATCCGAAAACATTTCTTTTGATAACCTTGACTGAAAGGGTTATCCGACTGTCTCAAGGCTTGAATGTATGCGTTAACTTACCACATAAATGTTTGTATCAATGTAACATGCATTACTTTGCAAAACATAACTTTTTGATATATTCAAAATACTTTGTTCTGTACATTTCTACATTTGGATTATGGGACAATACTTTACTTACAATACATAACATTTGATACACATTACTTGACTACTTTTGGACTTATAAACATTTGACATGGCTTATACAAGGACTTTTGACTATTGGTTTAAACATAGACTTTATACATTGGTGGTTTGTTTAAGTGATTTAAGTAACGAGATGTGAGTAATATGATACAAGCATGGTGGATACGTCGCGGGTACTTCCTATATATAAGTGTTTGTATTATATTACATATCATAGCGTTATTTGAATCATTTCAATTTGAGACATATAGCATTTTATACAGATAACATACTTTTCACAAGACATTGTTTTACAAACAACTTATCTTATACAAACTCATTTTACTTGGTTATTCATTTAACCATACATTATTCTCTTATTTATACATATCATCTGATCTTATTGTTTTCCAAACGATTTACAAAACAAAGCAAATTACAAGGTTCATGACTAAACATTTTCTCAAACATAAGTCATGAATTCTGTTTTCACAAAACCTATGTATCTCACAGGCATTTTTATGCTGACGTACCTATTTTCACATGTGTTTTCAGGAGATGATGCGTAGGACTTATCAAGACATATTTAGGCGGACCTGTGCCTTAGTGACTTAAAACGAGACAAGATCTAGTTAATTTTTGTTATATACTCTTTGTTTCTTGTTTAAAACAATGTAAACTTTCATGTTTGATTAATAAAACGAAACTTCAATTGCCATGGATTTGAAACAATTAATTCTGTTACAACACTCCCCGACATTTCCGCCACGTTTTGTATGTTCTACGTGGTTGGGGTGTGACAATTTTAGCTTACGACATTTCGCGGGGCTCGGGTTTTCAACATACTATAACTTTTAACTACTCAACATGAAATCAACAACTTATTCACTATAATATCATACTAACAACATTTCATTATGTTTCATCTTTATGTTCATGTTTCTTGTTTAAAACTTTTAGTGTTCTTGTAAATTTCAACATACTATAACTTTTAACTACTCAAAATGGAAGTAAACAAGGGTAAATCAAAGACTTACAACTAGCTCAAAGGCTAGGGAAGAACTCTGGTGAAAAAGATGGTGAAATGGTGTGTAAAAGCAAGTGATGAAGACTCCTTGATGATCCACAAGCTACAAACTCTTTTAAATCACCTTCTAATGCTTGAATGTAGCTTAAAAATTGTTGAATATGGTTGAGTTAAGGTGGTGGTGGTGGCGGTTATTGTGAGCCGAGAGGAAGAGAGGAGAGTGGGGGAGATGGAGTGTGAACTTGTTGAAGGAATGATGTTGATATCTAGTGTGCCATACTAATAAGATCTTTCCAATATCATGTCCAAGATTACAAGCAAAAATCCAATAAAATATAGGATATGATCTTAGGAAGTATGGTGTTAGGAATGGTGGTGATTTGGTGGGTCCTTGTTGGGATTGAACCCTACCAGAGGAACAGATAATGTAAAGCCAAAACCTGGTCACAACAGTGGATTCACAATAAGCAGACGTTTACTCTAAGCTCTCCCCTTGACATTGGTTACCTATCTGCTGATACACTCCTAGTACTGCTCAGAAGAACAACTGATGAACCAAACACTGATGGAACAACTAAAGACTGCTAAAAGGCAAACACTGAGCTCTATCTACTGCTGTCTCTTAAGTACTGCTGAAGACCCAAGCACTGCTCATTCAAAGACTGATCACCTTTTGAAGAAAGCACTGATGATTCAAACAGTCAGTGCTTAGGCTACAACAGTGGAACGTGAACTGTGTTAGACTTGTTTTGTATTTTATTATCAATCAGTTGTTAGACATCAGTAGTTGTATAGAACAGTGTTTACAGGTTGTTAGGCTGTTAGATGTCACTATCATGGTGACGTCAGCTGAGGTACATCAGTAGTTTGGTTTGCCTATAAATATGACAGTACTCTGTACTGTTATATTTGATTTGTTTTGAGAGAGTTCTTCTCCTCAATTCAATCCTTTCATCTTGTGCAACCAATTCTGTAGTATCAGGCTGAGGGGGAGTTTAGACTGTAAGCTTGCATTGTAACCTTTTGCTTTTGATGTAATCTTTCGACTCTATGAAAAGCAATTGTTTATCAAACTATATTCTCCTTTGATTGTGTTTACAAAGTTTGTTATTCATTTCCGCTGCACTTAAAACTGTTCATATCTATTTAATTTGTTCAAATCTCACAAACAAACACAATCATGAGAGCCTCCGATTCTAACAATTGGTATCAGAGCCCGGACAGTCAAATTCGATCTAACAATCAATTTGACATAATAGTTCAGCTCAAAATTCATTGATACTAAGGTTGGTTGTAGTTAGTTGAAAAACAGAGTATCAAGTAAACCATGTTCAAATTGGTTATTCAGAAACTCTGTATATCAACCAAGATGTCATATGACACACAAATTTCACACAACAAGCGATTTTATGCACAAAACACTCATGGTTTCTAGATCTGCAAACAATATCTGTTAAACTATGAGATTACTTCTTATTTTCTAAATTAATTTCAATTGTTGACGTGTAATTTGTGATGTTTTCATAAATACTAAAGTATGAACCTCAGATTAACAAAACCTATGTTCATAAAAAATTAATGTTTTGCTAACACAAAAAGAGGGAAATTAAAACTTTAGTCATTTGATCTTATGTGTTGAAAACAGGTTGAGATCCTCAAAAGGAATAAATCAACTTTGTCTAAATACATTAAGAAATAAAGGGGTCAACATAGTCCGTATCATATGTAGTGTGAGATTGGCTGAAAAACTTGTGCAAACATGACCAAGTCTCTCAAAACATTACTGCAAAATGATTTTGGACTAAAATTCACAAAAACTCGAAAGTGTGTTTATCTCAAAACTTTTGAAGTCAAAAGAAAAGAGTATAAATGTAAAACACTTAAGAGTCAAAGCTTGGGGTAATAATGGTCATTAAGCAACTGTTTGTACTCATTGGTTTAGGAGAATTCAGGTAATAGTAGTATTCTCAATGATTGAGTTTACAAAAGGACTGATACATGTGTCATCATGCTTGGAATCAACTGACAAAGAAAATGGTACCAAACAGTGCTCAAAATGTGCTCAAAATTTTCCTACCACTATTGTCAAACCACTAACCATTTTCAATGACTTGAGAATGATATGATCATGTACTCTATTGAAATTATACCAGATCCTTTTGATGCTATTCTCAGAAAATCTTTTAACCTTTTTTTTTTCTGTTCAAAGGATTTTCTCGAATAATCAGGATATATTGTTCATTTTTTTTGGAATAATATATTTGGAACTTTTGCTTGTTTTTATTGGCAATAGTTTCAGTTCCTGTCAGGATGTGGTACCTTATTTTTGTTGGTATTATTATCCTCTTAAATAGGTCAAAAGGAAATGGTATATATGTCAGGATCATGTCATACTCAGGTTTGTTCCTAAACTTTTATCAAAGGTTGATTGCTAACTGTGCTTAAATTCTGGGGCACTCATGTTTTAATTGAATGTTAAACGAAAATGAGTTGTCTTAGCAAAAAGTTTTCATCATCTGGGGTACTAAACCACTGTCATTCAAAATTGACATTTGGCAAAACCTTGAATGAAAATTCTCAAAACTGTTGCTGGAATACTTGTCCTTCAGATCTGTACCATTTACCCTAACCACTGTTTTGTTCTAACGTCTGATCTCTAAACACTGTCCACTGTTGAAAGTTAACCACTGATCCCTCATTTTCTTGACAAGCACTGATGTTCAAAATCGGTGTCCTATCCACTGATATGCTATCCACTGATAGTAAAAATCATCCACTGTCCACAATTTTTACCGTTGTAACCACTGATGCTTGATACGTCAATGGCCCTTAGAACAACTGTTCTCCATCCTTCATCCATTTCATCAGTGTTTGACACGTGGTCAGTTTTTAGCCCTCAGATCATAATAACCGCTGCCACATCAGCGATCACTTTTTCCTAAATAAAACCCTGCCCTAAACCCCCAAACAGGGTTTT
>JARYGA010026340.1:0-47285 GCA_030545235.1 Helianthus tuberosus
TTCTTCCTCAGGACGTCATAGAATTCCTTACACTTTTATGAGGATTTGGATATGAACCTGTTCAAGGCTGTGATCCTGCCTGTCAATCTTTGCACATCCTTGGCATTGGCAGGAGATTTGATATTCACAATAGCCTTAATCTGCTCTGGACTTGCTTCAATGCCCCTCTTTGTCACCATATAGCCTAAGAATTTACCTGCTTTAACACCAAAATGACACTTGGAAGGATTCAGTTTCATATTAAATTTATCAAGGATATTGAATGCTTCCTCCAAGTCTTTAAGGTGATCCTCAGCTTTCTTGGACTTAACCACCATGTCATCTATATAGACTTCCATAGTGTGTCCAATTTGTTCCTTGAACATCATATTGACTAGCCTTTGATAAGTAGCACCTGCATTCCTTAGTCCAAATGGCATAGCAATATAACAATATATACCAGTTGGGGTCATAAAGGCTGTATCCTCATGATCAGATGGTTCCATCTGAATTTGTTGAAATCCAGATGAAGCATCCATAAAAGTCAACAACTCATGACCTGCGGTAGCATCCACCATGGAGTCAATGTGGGGTAATGGGAAAGGATCCTTGGGACATGCCTTGTTTAAATCAGTAAAATCGACACATACCCTCCACTTTCCATTTTTCTTTTGAACAACAACCACATTGGCTAACCACCTTGGATACTTAACCTCTCTTATCATACCTGCCCGAAGTAGTTTATCTACCTCTTCCTGGATAATAGCATTCCTTTCAGGTGCAAACTTCCTCCTCTTCTGATGTATAGGCTTGAATGACCTGTTAATGCCAAGCTTATGAGTAATTATATCCTTAGATATACCTGTCATGTCTTCATGCTTCCAGGCAAAGGTAGTTCTCCTTCTTTTAAGGAAGGATACTAGATCCTGTTCAATTTCGCTAAGGATCCCTGATCCTATGAAGATCCTGGATTCAGGATCATGAGGATCCATGAGGATTTCTTTTACATCCTGCTCTCTTGCCTCCAAGACAACTCTTGAAGGATACTTTAATTGCTATTGCTCCCTTGGTCTTGAGGCTGGCTTCATTGATGAGGTATAGCAATTCTTAGCTTCTTGTTGATCACTCTCAATTTTCACCACTCCCCATGGACTAGGAAGCTTCACGCACTGATGATAAGTAGATGGGACTGCCTTCATGTCATGTATCCATGGCCTACCAAGGATAACATTACAACAAGATAAGCAATCTATAACACAAAACTTCTGATAAGAATGGAGTCCTTCAATATAGATAGGGAGTTTGATGTCCCCCAATGTGTTCTTGGTTTCCCCACTGAATCCCACAAGGACTGAGGATCTTGGGACAATATCAGACTCCGGAATATTCATTTTCTTGAGGACATCAAGCTGAATGATGTTCACAGAGCTTCCTCCATCGATTAGGATCCTGCGAACAAAGTGGTTAGATATAAATAAGGTAATAACAAGACCATCATGATGAGGATCCTGGACATCAACACGATCATCCTCATCAAAGGTTATGACTTTATCCTGGGTAACAATGGACGTCCGGATGGGTCTGTCTCCATTATCTATCTTGGTTTCCTTGGCATGTCTTTTGGCTGCTGAAAAGGAAGTACCACAAATGTCTGATCCACCGGATATGAAGTTTATAACTTGTGCATCTGCTGGAGGAGCAGGAGCCCTTTCTGGGATCCTTTCAGGATCCTGGATCCTTGACTTCTTTCGTCCCAAAAGCTCCTTCAAGTGTCCTTTGCTTAAGAAGTAACCAATTTCCTTTCTAAGTGCAATACACTCTTCAGTGAGATGGCCGAAATCCTCGTGATATGCACACCACTTGGACTTATCCTTTGTAGCAGCTGGTTTATCACTTTTTCTCGGCCACCTAGCTTTCTCACCTAGATTCTGCATTGCAAGAATTAGTTCATTGTTATCAATAGAGAAACAGTATTCAGAAATGGGAGGATAATCCTCATCATCCTCTTCCTGTTCCACTGCATGCACATTCTGGTTATCAGATTTGTTGTAGGACTTTGATTTGTTGTTCCTGAAGTAGGATCCCTGCTTTTCCTGTTTTGAGGATCCTGTCACTCTTTCCTGGATCCTTTTATCATCCTCTAGACGGATGAACCTAAGGGCCCTGGTTCTTACTTCATCAAGATTCCGGCATGGGGTCATAACAAGATCATCATAGAACAGTGAATCCCTAAGCAAACCCATTTTAAAGGCTTCTACAGCCGTAGCTATATCCAGATTAGGGATATCTAAGGATTCTTTACTAAATTTAGTGATGTAATCTCTAAGTGATTCATTTTGACCTTGTGTTACCCTATATAGATCATTAGTTAATCGTTCAAATTTTCTACTACAAGAGAATTGACTATTAAACAAATTAACTAGATTAGCAAATGAAGTAATAGAGTAAGGGGGAAGACTTAGCAACCATTTAAGAGCAGATCCTGTAAGTGTGGATCCAAAACCCTTGCATAGACATGCTTCTTTTAACCTCTTAGGAATTGGATTGATCTCCATCCTCTCCCTGTATTGAGCTACATGTTCCTCTAGATCCGTTGAACCGTCATATAGCTTCATAGTTGGTATTTGGAACCTCTTAGGTATCTCAGCATCACAAATAGGTGGTGCAAAGCGAGATATCCTATGGCTACCATCTGCAATTTCAGGAATGGGTTTAACCACTCCTGGTACGCTTGATATCATATCCTTAAGCTTCTATAACTCCCTGGCCATAGCCTGATTGATACCTGTATCCTGCATAGACCATGGTTAGTGTTATATGAATTATTAAAAGTGTTACCTCCCAGAGGATTTGTGTTTGGAATTCCAGATGTGAATCCATATTGACGGGACTCTGGTATGATTGAAGGACCAGAGGAAGCGATGGTCTACATTGGTATGAAGTCTCCTTGATGAACATCCGAGCTTGGAGGCTGCATACTTCTTAAGAATCCTTGATCCTGAAAGATGTTAGATCCTTGAGGCTGAGAGGATCCTTGGACCTGGGAGGATCTTTAGACCTGGGAGGATCCTTGGACTGTGTGCATTCCCAAATATCCTCCTGAGCTGACGAAGGATCCCTGATGCTGAAAAGAGGATCCCGATGGCTGAAAAGAGGATCCCTGAGGCTGGGAGTGAGAGCCAAATGCTTGACTCATAGTTGTTGTTCCATAACGCCTTTCTGATGGACCACTTTGATACTGGATGCCCGGAACTGCCGATTGTAGGGTAGTTACAACTGGAGTGTCAAAATTCAGTGACCTTGGTATCAGAGGAGAGTGATCCTCCACTGATTTCTTCTGTTTCTTGATCTCAGCGATCTCCCGGAGGATCCTTTCGTTGGTTTTGTCCTGCTCTTGTGCGTGATCCCTCATCTGCAAAATCAGAGTAAAAAGATCATTAGTAGTAGGTGTTAGGGGAGGATTTTCTAACAATTAGTGATCCTTACTTGTTATCCTAATTAATGATCCTTACTTCTGTGACAGATAGTGATCCTCAGAAGAGCTTTAGGATCAGGATCATGGATCACCTTAAGGATCCTCATACTAACGATTGTTTGTTTGTATTTCGTATTATATTGCAGGAGTAACAAGCTTGACTTGGTCTTGGCAACGTTACTATGGAATATTCCACGGGTATTTCGCACACGTTTGACTGGAAATGGACGTTGTGGAGAACGTGGGAGCTTGGCACAAAAGTCGGATAGTTTGTTAGTTTAATTAACTTCTATTTTTAAAGGGGTGATGAGCTAGAATTAGAACACTTAGCCATTTTCAGCTACACACACACTCGTACAATTGCACTCTTGAAGCTCTCGGCAAATACTCAACAGTTTCATTCGCTTTTACACATTTTACCATAGTGATCCTTGTACCTAGCTCGTTACTATCCGAAGTTGTAAACATTTATTGATTTATTTAAGCTTGGTGATCGGTAGTTTCCATCACCCGGGGTTTTTTGTGCCGGAGATCAACTCTTGATCAAGGGCTTTTTCCCCGTATAAACCCTTGTGTTGTTTGTGCAATTTACATTGAAGTGATCCTTATCATTGTTCCACATTTCAAGCATCATTCCCCGTAACTAAGAGTTTGGTTACATTATCCTCATCAGAATTTTTGACCAAAACAGTTTGGCGCCCACCGTGGGGCAATTGGTGCTTCATTCTTAGAAAAACTCGTGTTTCTGTGCTCATTTCATTTCACTACAACCAAGCAAATGGCTTCCTCAGCGAAGAATGCTTCTAATTTGATGCCCTCATTCAGTTCTTCACAAGGCGTTCCCCCTTTGCCTCCACCACCTTCTGGATCCCAGAAGAATGCTGAGAATGCTGCGAAGAAACCAACTCCCATTTTCTCAAAACCTCCAACTTCTTTTGCTACTTACACTCCCACTACTAGTGACATGTTTACTTTGATTTTGCAGATGAAGGATCATATACAGCAACAGGATAAGACCAATGAAAGGATTCTCAAAGAAATCGGAGATCTCAAGAAACAAAAGAAAACGGCAGAGGATCATTCCCCACTGATGCCCAGATCTTTGAATTTTGATACTCCGGTGATTACTTCTCAGCCATCAGTGGTTCCAGATGTTCAATATGTGGGTGGACCAAAAGGAGTGCACTACGGAACAACGACAGTGACCCAGGCATCGGGTTCATATTTCCAGCCAGCAGGATCCTATCCTCAGCATATGGGATCCCTCACGAATTCAGGAGGATACTCAGGAGCGCAACAGATTCAAGGATCTCCCTTTGTTCCAGGGTCATCCCAGGTTCAAGGATCCTCTTTTGTTCCAGGATCATCCTAGGTTCAAGGATCCTCCTTTGTTCCAGGATCATCCCAGGTTCAAGGATCCTCCATTGTTCCAGGATCATTCCAGGTTCAAGGATCCTCCATTGTTCCAGGATCATCCCAGGTTCAAGGATCCTCCTTTGTTCCAGGATCATCCCAGGTTCAAGGATCCTCCTTTGTTCCAGGATCGTCCTAGTTTCAGGGATCCTTCCAGATGCCAGGATCCTTGAGGAGTTTGCAAACAGGAAGTTCAGATGTCCATCAGGGAGATTTTATTCCAATGCAGACCAATGCTTCTACTGGTCCTTCGATCATTCCAGAGGCCCAACAATATGGATTAACATCCATTCTTCCTAATCTGAATCCAATGGGAGGTAACACTTTTAATAATTCTTATACTACTAACCATGGCCTTATGCAGGATCCAGGTATCAATCATGCCATGGCCAGAGAGTTGCAAAAGTTGAAGGATATGATATCAAGTGTTCCAGGAGTGGTCAAACCTATCCCAGAGATCGCAGATGGGAGTCACAAGATATCTCGTTTTGCACCACCAATCTGTGATGCTGAGATACCCAAGAGGTTCCATGTCCCAACTATGAAGCTGTATGACGGTTCGACGGATCCTGAAGAACACATAGCACAATACAGGGAGAGGATGGAGATCAATCCAATTCCAGAAAGGTTAAAGGAAGCATGCCTGTGCAAGGGATTCGGATCCACTCTTACTGGATCAGCTCTCAAATGGCTGCTAAGTCTTCCCCCCTACTCTATTACCTCATTTGCTAATCTAGTTAACCTATTTAATAATCAGTTTTCTTGTAGTAGGAAATTTGAACGATTAACTAGTGATCTATATAGGATAACCCAGGGTCATAATGAATCATTAAGGGATTACATTACCAAATTCAGTAAAGAATCCTTAGACATTCCCAACTTGGATATAGCCATGGCTGTTGAGGCCTTCAAGATGGGATTGCTTAGGGATTCATTGTTCTATGATGATCTTGTTATGACACCATGTAGGAACCTAGATGAGGTAAGAACCCGGGCACTTAGGTTCATCCGGCTAGAGGATGACAAAAGGATCCAGGAGAGGTTAGCAGGATCCTCAAAGCAGGATAACCAAGGATCCTCATTCAGGAACAACAAGTTCAGATCCTACAACAGATCTGATAACCAGAACGTGCATGCTGTTGATCAAGAAGAGGATGATGAGGACTATCCTCCAATCTCTGAATATTGTTTTTTTGTTGATAACAATGAACTAATCCTTGCGATGCAGAATCTAGGCGATAAAGCCAGATGGCCAAGAAAAAATGACAGACCAGCTGCAACCAAAGATAAATCAAAGTGGTGTGCATACCATGAAGATTTTGGGCATCTCACAGAAGAGTGCATTGCACTAAGAAAGGAAATTGGATACTTGTTGAGCAAGGGGCATCTGAAAGAATTGTTGGGAAGAAAAAAGTCAAGGACTCAGGATCCTGAAAGGATCCCTGAGAAGGCTCCAGCCCCTCCAGCAGACGCACAAGTAATAAACTTTATTTCTGGAGGATCAGACATTTGTGGTACATCCTTCTCAGCAGCTAAAAGGCATTCAAAGGAAACTAAAATGGATAATGGAGAAAGACCTGTTCGAACATCAAGTGTCTCCGAAGGAAAAGTCATAACCTTTGATGAGGATGATCGTGTGGATATCCAGGATCCTCATCACGATGGTTTAGTTATTACTCTTTTCATTTCTAACCATTTTGTCCGCATGATCCTTATAGACGGAGGAAGCTCAGTGAACATTATCCAGCTTGATGTTCTAAAGAAGATGGGTATCCCTGAATCTGATATCATACCAAGATCCTCCGTGCTCGTGGGATTTAGTGGCGAAACTAAGAATACCCTGGGGGACATTAAGCTCCCAATATACATCGAAGGCCTACACTCTTATCAAAAATTTTGTGTTATTGACTGTTTATCTTGTTGTAATGTTATCCTTGGCAGGCCCTGGATACACGATATGAAGGCAGTCCCATCTACTTACCATCAATGTGTGAAGCTCCCTAGTCCTTGGGGAATAGTCAAGATTGATAGTGATCAGCAGGAGGCTAAGAATTGCTATACTTCATCAATGAAACCAGCCTCGAAGTCGAGGGAGCAATAGCAATCAAAGTATCCTCCAAGGGATGTCTTGGAGGCAAGAGGGCAGGACGTGGTAGAAATCCTCATGGATCCTCATGCTGAATCCAAAATCTATATCGGATCAAGGATCCTTGGCGATATGAAGGAAGACCTCATATCCTTCCTCAAAAGGAGAAAGACTACCTTTGCATGGAAACACGAAGACATGACAGGCATATCTAAAGATGTAATTACTCACAAACTTGGCATTGATAGGTCCTTCAAACCAATCCATCAAAGGAGAAGAAAGTTTGCACCAGAAAGAAATGCCATTATCCAGGAAGAGGTAGAGAAATTGCTCCGGGCAGGTATGATTAGAGAGGTCAAGTATCCAAGATGGTTGGCCAATGTGGTTGTTGTTCAAAAGAAAAACGGAAAGTGGAGGGTATGTGTCGATTTTACCGATTTAAATAAGGCATGTCCCAAGGATCCTTTCCCATTACCCCACATTGACTCCATGGTGGATGCAACTGCGGGTCATGAACTGTTAACTTTTATGGATGCTTCATCTGGATTTCAACAAATCCAAATGGAACCATCCGATCAAGAGGATACAGCCTTCATGACTCCAACTGGTATATATTGCTATATTGCTATGCCGTTCGGACTAAGAAATGCAGGTGCAACTTATTAAAGGCTGGTGAATATGATGTTCAAGGATCAGATTGGACAAACCATGGAGGTTTACATAGACGATATGGTGGTAAAATCAATAAAGGCTGAGGATCACCTAAGGGACTTGGAGGAAGCGTTCGATATCCTTGACAAATATAACATGAAACTTAATCCTTCAAAATGTCACTTTGGTGTTAAAGCAGGTAAATTCTTAGGATACATGGTGACCAAGAGAGGCATTGAAGCTAGCCCGGAACAAATCAAAGCTATAGTGAATATCAAATCTCCGGCCAACGCTAAGGATGTCCAAAGGCTAACAGGCAGGATTGCAGCTTTGAGCAGATTCATATCCAAATCCTCAGAGAAGTGCAAAGAATTCTATGATATCCTAAGGAAGAACAAGAAATTTGAGTGGACTGAGAAGCATGAAAATGCCTTAAGAGCTCTCAAATATTACCTGTCCTCAGCCCCGACCTTGATGAAACCAGAAAAAGGCGATGTGTTATCCTTATATCTTGCAGTATCCTCAAAAGCAGTAAGTGCGGTCCTTGTTAAGGATCACGAAGGTACACAACATCCTGTCTATTATGTAAGTAAAAGTTTACTTGATGCCGAATCCAGGTATTCACACCTTGAAAAGCTTATTCTTGCATTAATTATGGCATCTACTAAGTTGAGACATTATTTTGAAACTCATGTTATTGTTGTTAAAACTAATTTCCCAATTAAGAATGTCCTCAGGAAACCAGAGATGTCAGGAAGGATGGCTAAGTGGGCAGTGAAGCTTAGTGCCTATGACATAAGATATGAGCCTAGGACAGCCATCAAATCCCAAGCATTAGCTGTTTTTGTGGCTGATTTCAGTAGTGATTTACAAAAAGAAGCTGAGTTAGAAGTCCAGCAGCTAGAGGAGACCAAGGATCCTTGGATACTCTATACTGATGGATCCTCAAACGTCAAAGGCACAGGGCTTGGAATACTACTAAAATCGCCACAGGGGGACATAATACCCCACTCTATAGCTTGTGAGTTCCAAAGCACTAACAATGAGGCTGAATATGAAGCCTTAATTGCTGATTTGCAAATTGCTAAGCATATGGGGATCAGGTATCTTGAGGTACATGTAGATTCATTGTTAATTACAAACCACTTTAATGGATCCTATGCTGTTAAAGGTGGAAAACTAACCAAATATTTAGAGATAGTCAAAGAATTGGCACTCTCCTTTGTTTTCTTTAGTTTGACACAGGTACCAAGGGAAGAAAACACAGAAGCTGATGCATTGGCTAACTTAGGATCATCCTTGAAGATCCCGGAGGATATCAAGATCCCTATTATCCATATCCTGACCCCGGCTATCGAGGATCATGTGGCTATGGAGATAGGAAATAATTATGCAATTATCCCTAGTGAGGATACTCAATCCCATCCAGGATCAGGATTATGGATATCACCAATCATGAGATACTTACAACATGGAGAGATTCCTACAGGAGAAAACCCTAGGGCTTTCAAAATTAAGGTATCTCAATTCACAATTTTAAATAATATGTTATATAGACGATCTCTTGCAGGACCATACTTGAGATGCATTGAGGATCCTGAAATCCAAGAAGTTTTAAAAGACTTCCATGAAGGAGATTGTGGAAACCACACTGGGGGCAGAGCATTATTCTCAAGGATCCTGAGGACAGGATACTATTGGCCAACCATGAAGAGAGATGCTGTGGAGTATGCTAAGAGATGTGATCCTTGTCAGAGACACAGCAATATCCTTCACCAACCAGCTGAATTATTGCATCCTATATCCTCCTCTTGGCCATTTATGAGATGGGGTATGGATATAGTTGGTAAGCTCCCTAAGGCACCTAGTGGAAAAGTGTTCATGCTAGCTATGACTGATTACTTTTCCAAGTGGATAGAGGCTGAAGCTTTTGCCCAAGTCAGAGAAAAGGAAGTTATATCCTTCATTAAAAGAAATATTATAACTAGATTTGGTATTCCTTCTAAAATTATATGTGATAATGGTTCCCAATTTATTGGGGGCAGAACCACTAACTTTTGTGACAGCTGGGGGATTAAGATGATAACATCAACACTAGTCCACCCACAAGCTAATGGTCAAGCAGAATCATCCAACAAGATCATCATCAACAATTTGAAGAAGAAGCTTGGATCCAAGAAAGGGAAATGGGCAGAAGAACTACCTTATGTACTTTGGGCTGATAGGACAACCCCTAAGAATGCTACTGGTCAAACACCATTCTCTTTGGTATTTGGGGTAGAATCAGTGATCCCAACAGAAATGGTGGTTCCAACTGCTAGAACAAGTACTCGTGATCCTGAAGAAAATGATGAGAACTTGGCTCAAGACCTGGATACTATTGAAGAAATCAGGGATCTGGCTAGGATAAGGATGACCAGTTATCAACAAAGAATGGCTGGTGCTTACAACAAAAATGTCAGGATCAGGAAATTTCAAGTTGGAGATATGGTATTAAGGAAAGCATTTCAGAATACCACCAATCCTGCTGATGGAAAATTGGCTCCAAAATGGGAAGGCCCTTATTTGATTGAAGCTGAAGCAGGAAAGGGGGCATATAGATTGCTAACCATGGAAGGTGATTTGCTACCAAGAGCTTGGAATGCTGTCCACTTGAAGAAATATTTCATGTGAGCATGATCCTCATGAAAGATGATCCTTACGTTAGGAGTATCCTAGAAGGATCCTTAAAGTATCGGTGATCCTTACTTTGGTAATATCCTAATCTTGAACTATTTCATTTCCTTACTTTCTCATATAAGGATAAGGATCATGTGTCCTTTATCCATCTCTCACGTGATTTTAAGTTTTGAAAGTTCAGGTATCCTTAGCAAAGTATTGGTTATCTGCAGAAGCAATCCGTTCCTTGGGTTTAACCCCAGTTATTTGGGCTTGACCCCAGTTCCGCCTGTAGCGCATGATGATCCTGGTATGGTTCAAGGCAGTGGGACCAGTACTCGCTTTAGGGGCTGATAATTCCATTGTACTGGCTATACCTAGGATCCTACGTATAATGGTAGACGTACCATACATCCGTTCCTAAGGCTTCTAACGTTTTCACGTTAGCTAAGGTTTTGGCATTTTCATGTCACTAAGTTTGGATAGTCGCCAGTTAGGGCCATACTCCAGTTTACATACGATCCTTGGGCTTGTCCCCAGTTATCTTTGGGCTTGTCCCCAGTTATCCTTGGGCTTGTCCCCAGTTATCCTTGGGCTTGTCCCCAGTTATCTTTGGGCTTGTCCCCAGTTGCTAACTCTTATCTTATATTGGCTTAGTCCCAAGTTATGCTCTATTTCAGGTCCTTGAAGATAAGCAACTAGGGATCCTTGATCCTTACTTCTCTCTAAGGTTTATCTTATAGTTATCCTGATTATGGTTAGGATCCTAACTTGGATCCTCAGGTATGATCCTTAACTATTTTCAATTATATTCATTGTTTATTTGAATAACCCTTAAAATTTGACAACTAAACTTGTGATCCTTAAAATATATTACTTTTTGGGATTCTTTAACTATAGGATATTTGATCATGGATCATATCCTAAATATTCTCAATCTGACTTATTCAAAATTGTTTATTCAATAAGTGTACATCAAAACAAAGGAGAATTAAAGAGACAAAAAGGATAACAATACAAGATAAGCGACAAAAGATTAAGATTTTATTTATTAACAAAAGACTAGCCCTTTAAAGGTTGTCAAAATTACCTACCCCGAGCATCTACCAGCAATACGTGGCCCGTCCGCTGGGGTAGGTAAAGGGTGTCCATGATAATAGGTTCAAAAGTAGTGCAGGAATATAAAGGCGGCAGGATCACAATGGCTTCATCCCCCAAATAGAGGATCCCTCCACCATTTGCAATCTTGCCTATTGTCCAAAGGATCATACATGATCCTTAATCCTAAAACTATTGTTCAGTACAAACCATCAAATTGTTCAACAAAACAACCATCAAACTAAAAAAATTGGGCTCCGGCTATGTCTAGAAGTTTCCATCATCGCCCAATCATGCAGCCTAAACCTTCCCTGCATCACCACCTCCAGCTCCACTTGTTTCGCCACCTTCACCTTTGCCTCCAGCCTCAATTTCCAGAACCTCCTCAGCCTCTTCATCATCTTCAAGATCAGCTAACCTTGCTTTCCAGCCCTCAACATCCCAGCTGCTTCTGTCGAAGTTAGGATCTTGAGCTTCCTGGGCCATCTGAAGTTTTGTCTGGTACATTGTGATGGCAGCAGAGACCTTTGCACCTTCTATGAGATCATGCTTTTCATAGTCCAGGTCGATCAGAAGTTTAGCCGTCTTGGTCTTGGCATCTTGGAGTTCCTTCTGAAGATCAGCAATTTTGAGGTCCTTAAGCACTGCAACCTGTTGGAGGTCAGCAATCTTCTTGTCCTAATCCTCAACGTGGCCAACATAATCCTCAATCTCAGAGAATTTTTGCAAAGGGGATAAAAGATAAGGTTAGGACCAAGTGATCCTCAAATCAGCAGGATATATCAGCAGGATATGTTAACAGGATATACGAGCAGAGACAGTGATCCTTACATCATTGAAGTACTCGAGGAATTGGTGACGAATCAGAGGTAGACCCTGCAGATCCTCAGCCTCGGAGACCTTTCTCTTCTTGCCACCCTTTCCTTTAGTGGGTGCCTTGGGAATGGAGATGCTAGGACTGGTAGTGGACCTCTTCTTCCTGGGTCTAACAGAATCAAGGTCAGCCGTGTTGAATTGAGAAGCAGGCTTGGTGGATTTTCCAGCACCTACACAACCAAAACAAGATAAGTATCTTCACTACATTTATGTTTCACTATTTATTTAAATTTTTAAATAAAGATACTTACTTGACATCGTGACAGAGCCTGAGGATACCTCCTGAGAATCCTGGGTGGTTGTCTTGAAAGATCTTGTTTCAGGATCAAGTTTCTTGAAAGCGATGAGTCTCTCTTTGGCAGCAGGTGACAGTCTGAGATGTGAGACGGTGATAGCTGCATAACAAGAAAGCAAAAATATATAAGTGATCCTTATATCAAAGGAAGGTTCTCTGGTGATCCTTCTCAGGATCCTCCACCCTACCATGGGTAGCCCATTTCTTGGGTAGATCCTTTCCGTCATCAATAGAATCTCTCTTGACAAAAAAGAAACGTCGCTTCCAGTTAGCATCATTCTTGGTAGCTTTGAAGATCGGGTGTTCCTCACCAGGTTTACGTTTGAACAAATAGCGATGAGAACCAAAGGTAGTAAGATCATACAGCTCTCCCAGCTCTGACATTCCTAGGTCTATCCCTTCCTGATCGATGATCCTTTCAAGGGTGTACAAAACCCTCCATATCATCGGCATAGCTTGGATATAAGAGATGCCGGTTAGGGAAAATAAAGATTGGGTAAAGGCTGGGAAAGGATATGTATAGCCTATGGTAAACGGAGTGACAGGAAAAGCAACCCACTTGTCGGAAATATGATCACTCAGGGCATTGGGATCAAAAGGTCTAAACTCGGTGTTCGCCGGGAAGCAGTGGCGGATCCTATCAATCTGTGCATCGTTGAAACAGCAGCGTTCTTTTATGGAATCTTCAATGATTCCCTGGCTTTTCGGTGGGTTGTTTTTCGGATGAACCTTAGCTGGGGAGTTCCGGAGCAACATCTTTGATAGAAAAATGGGAAGAGACGGAAAACAGAGCAAAGAAGGAAGAAGATGAAGAGAGAATACCTGTTTATCTTCGGAATGAAGTTATAAAGGGAGTATCTCTGAAATTTTAAATGTGATCGATCCTATCTATATCTCCTATTTATAATCATGATTGTGCAGGGTTGTCACCTCTGTGACGTCATGGTTGCAACGGATAGTTCTACAATAACGGCTATATTTACGATAGTTAGTTGCAGATAAGATCAAGAAAATATAATTCGCTCATTTTACATATCACTCCTTATATTTTGGGGGCAATTGTTAGGGGAGGATTTTCTAACAATTAGTGATCCTTACTTGTTATCCTAATTAATGATCCTTACTTCTGTGACAGATAGTGATCCTCAGAAGAGCTTTAGGATCAGTATCATGGATCACCTTAAGGATCCTCATACTAACGATTGTTTGTTTGTATTTCGTATTATATTGCAGGAGTAACAAGCTTGACTTGGTCTTGGCAACGTTACTATGGAATATTCCACGGGTATTTCGCACACGTTTGACTGGAAATGGACGTTGTGGAGAACGTGGGAGCTTGGCACAAAAGTCGGATAGTTTGTTAGTTTAATTAACTTCTATTTTTAAAGGGGTGATGAGCTAGAATTAGAACACTTAGCCATTTTCAGCTACACACACACTCGTACAATTGCACTCTTGAAGCTCTCGGCAAATACTCAACAGTTTCATTCGCTTTTACACATTTTACCATAGTGATCCTTGTACCTAGCTCGTTACTATCCGAAGTTGTAAACATTTATTGATTTATTTAAGCTTGGTGATCGGTAGTTTCCATCACCCGGGGTTTTTTGTGCCGGAGATCAACTCTTGATCAAGGGCTTTTTCCCCGTATAAACCCTTGTGTTGTTTGTGCAATTTACATTGAAGTGATCCTTATCATTGTTCCACATTTCAAGCATCATTCCCCGTAACTAAGAGTTTGGTTACATTATCCTCATCAGAATTTTTGACCAAAACAGTAGGATTAGAGGAAACAGAAGAAGCTGGTGGTTTTGGGAAAATGGGGGTTTGTCTCCTCGCAGCATTTTTAGCATTCTTCTGGGATCCAGAAGGTGGCGGAGGCAAAGGTGGAACGCCTTGTGAAGAACTGATTGCCGGCATTGAACTTGAAGTGTTCTTCGCTGAGGAAGCCATCCGCTTGGTTGTAACGAACCGAAATGACCACAAAAATATGAATCTTCTTAGGAATGAAGCACCAATTGCCCCACGGTGGGCGCCAAACTGTTTTGGTAAAAAATCAAGCAAAGATAATGCAACCAAACTTTCTGTTGTGAGGTGTATGCTTGAATCAATGAACAATATTAATGATCACTCAGAAATGCGATGAACAAGTGACACAATGATTTATACGAGGAAAAAGCCCTTGATCAAGAGTTGATCTCCGGCATAAAAAACCTCGGGTGATGGAAACTACCGATCACCAATTCAGATTAAACAGAAAATGTATTACAACTTTGGATGATAGCGAGCTTGTTACAAGGATCACTAGAGTGTAATGTGCAAAAAAGTGTGTAATCGCCAAGCAAACTGTCGAGAGCAGATGAGAGCAGTTACGAGTGTGTGTGTTAAGCTAAAAATAGCCAATTGTTCTAATTTAGCTCGCTATCCCCTTATAAATTTGGAAAATATCTAAGCTAACTAACTATCCGCATTTCATGCAAGTCTTCCACGACCTCCATAACGTTCATATTAGTCAAGCACGTGAATATGCTCCAGGAATATCGCCAAGACCAAGTCCAAGCACGTACTCCTGCAAAACAACATCATATTCAAAGCAGACAATCATTAGTGTAAGGATCACTATGATGATCCAGGATCCTGATCCTACACTACTCTCTGAGGATCACTAATTCAAACAGAATTGAGGATCCCTAAGCACGACAGTAATTGAGGATCACTGATCTTGAGAAAATCCTCCCCTAACACTACTGTAATAATATTAAAATTTATTTTAAAAATTCAGTATGTAACAAGTCTTAGGTGTTAAATATGGTTTTAAACCACACTATGCACCTTAATTAGCGTAAAATCGCTAATTGACGATAATTAAGAATGTTCATGTAAATCTGAGATTTTGATCAGTCTTAAATGCTCAAAATAATTTATTTAATATATAAGATCAATAGAAAATGTTTGGCAATCAAATCATTTGTTAAACTCATTTTATGCATGAAAAGGGTATTATCGTCATTTACCGAATTACACAAGAACTCCATGATATGATCAGATTATAATCTGATCAAAAATTCCAAAAATCCCTAAAAATAATATCTTAATAGTAGGTAATGAGTTTTGGGTCAAAACCTATGTTTAAACATGACTTATGTAAGATATCGTAATTTAATTAATAAAAGCTTTCAATTTACGATATCGGGCATAACTTCTGTTTGAGACCAGAATCTGATGTCAAATTTTTGGGACATACTTATATATCAGTAATAAAGGTTTTTGTCCTCTCACATTTTTAAAATTCTCATTTATATGTCAAAAGGGCAAATGGGCATTTATAAGCATAATAACGGAAACTAGCATATAATTCGGAATATACATGACCAGGTAGTAAAACTCCAGAGGGTTATACTACAATATAAAGTGGTCCTAATGGAAGCTTAAAACATGGAAGAATCAAGATTTATCGGGTCAGAATTGAAAGTCAAAGCAAAAGTCAAGCTTTTACGACTTTCGGTTGCGAACCGACCCTAAACTCAGAATTGTCGGGTTGAACATGCTTAGACATGTTCTAATAATAATTACCAAGTTATTAGAGTGTTAAAATATAATTTATAACCTCTGCATTATTGGTTTTAATTATTACTTACAATTCTGCCAAGTTTGACTTTTTAACTAAATAGTTTGACCCGACAATTAACTAAGCAAACGAAAGAATTAGGAGGTGCCGTTTTAAGGGTTAATCACCTACCTAACTATGGTCACATAACCACATTTATCTCGAACAGTGGCTGGACCATTTGAGTTTAAATCGAAGGTCAAAGCTAATTTACAATAACTTTGACTTTTTGGTTTTTAATCTAATAAACTGAACTAAGGGAGAGCTAAGACACTTACAAAGGGTCCTAGCTATCTTTTCTACAAGAACAAGCTCCCTCTATGGCTAGGAAACTCCAGATGAGAGTGTAGGAAGGATTGCAAGTGAATGAGTAAATGAAATGTTCAACATGGAGGCCTATTTATACTTGAAGAACACATTCTAGGATCATCACAGGTGTTTTGGAATGATCCCAGATGTTTACAAGTGTCCTAGTGGTATTCTAATACTAACAGCAAGCTCCTGGTATCGAATTTAAGGTGATTAAGTCGGTTATGAGCTTGAACCTACAGCTGGCAGGACTTTTCTGATCTGGGCAGTCCCTCACGGGCCGCGTAGGATCCCAAGGGGATCTACGCGCCCCGCGACAACCTCCTGAACAGGTTAAAATGTTTCAATTGTTGGCAATTTCAGTCCCTGGTTCCTTGAAACTTCATATAACCTTGTTTTTGGCATATAAGGCCCTTGTAGTTAGTTTTTAGAGGATCATGAGAGTATAACCAAACTCCGTTAGGCCCGGTTTCGTTAAAAGATCACCGTAAACATAAGTTTCGAAACATTAACACTTTTAACCCAAAGTCTTGAAAACTTGCATAACGATCTCGAAACCACGTGAAACTGATATCACTTATTCTTGAGAGTATATTTGAATACTACGAAGCCTCGGGTTTGTTAAAAGGTCACTCAGAGGTAAGAATTAACATGTTGACACATTTAACCCCCTGTATTTTATAATCTTTCGATATTTTCAGACATTTAGGTTTGTAATAATATTTTATATTCCAAGACTTCCGCTGTGCTATTCTGTGTATGTTTGACTTTGATGATATCAACTACGTCACGATACTCCCCACCAGGCCCACTGGTAATATGTGGAAATATCGGGGTGTGACAATAGGGAAGCCATTGCATGGCGACTTTCGGATATCAAGGGCATAGGCCCCGCCTATTGTACCCACCGGATACTCATGGAAGAAGATTATAAGCCGGTGGTGCAACCTCAATGGCGCCTAAATCCGAACATGCAAGAGGTTGTTAAAAAGGAAGTGCTTAAGTTGTTAGATGCCGGGGTGATATACCCTATTTTTTTATTCACCATGGGTTAGCCAGACCCAATTTGTCCCAAAGAAGGGTGGGATGACGGTGATCATGAACGAAAAGAACGAATTAATCCCTTCTCGTACCGTTACCGGTTGGCGTGTGTTCATCGACTACCGCAAGTTGAATGACGCCACTCGGAAAGACCACTTCCCCTTGCCATTCATTGACCAAATGTTGGAGCATTTAGCGGGTCAACAGTTCTACTGTTTTCTTGATGGATTTTCGGGTTATTTTCATATCCCAATCGCACCGGAGGATCAAGATAAAACGACATTCACATGCCCTTACGGCACTTATGCGTATCGCCGCATGCCTTTCGGGTTATGCAACGCTCCGGCTACTTTCCAAAGATGCATGGTAGCTATATTCCAAGACATGCTTGAGACTTCTATGGAGGTTTTCATGGATGACTTCTCGGTTTATGGTACCACTTTCGATCAATGTCTTCTCAATCTTGATGGGATGCTTAAGAGGTGTATAGAGACAAACCTTATGCTAAATTGGGAGAAATGACACTTTATGGTGACAGAGGGGATAGTCTTAGGTCACAAGGTGTCTAGAGAAGGGATAGAGGTGGATAAGTCCAAGATAGATACCATAAGTAGATTGCCTCCACCCACTAGTGTTAAGTCCGTTCGTAGTTTCCTAGGGCATGCAGGCTTCTATAGGCGTTTCATTAAGGATTTTTCTAAGATTACGTGCCCCATGACCCGCCTTCTAGAGAAGGATGTACCTTTCGTCTTTGACGAAGAGTGCATCAAAGCCTTTGACTTCTTGAAGGAGAAACTCATTAGTGCCCCTATACTTGTTTTGCCCAATTGGAGCTTGCCTTTCGAGCTCATGTGCGATGCGCGTGATTATGCCGTAGGTGCGGTTTTAGGTCAAAGAATCGAGAAACATTTTCATCCAATCTACTACGCAAGCAAAACTTTAAATGATGCTCAAGAGAACTATACCACCACGGAAAAAGAGCTCTTAGACGTTGTGTTTGCGTTTGATAAGTTTCGCTCATATCTTGTGCTTTCCAAAACCATCGTTTTCACCGATCACGCCGCGTTGCGCTTTCTTTTCCAAAAGAAAGACGCAAAGCCATGCCTCATTAGATGGATTCTTTTGCTCTCCGAGTTCGACATTGAAATTAGGGATAAAAAAAGAGCGGAAAACGTAGCTGCCGACCATTTTTCACGCTTAGAGGATCCTAAGAGAGAGGAGGTTCGTGAGGATTCGATAGGAGACACTTTTCCTCGTGAAGCCATAGATTTTGTTAGTGCCGAGGTAGAGGGTTTGCCATGGTTTTCGAATTTGGCAAATTATTTAGCAACTGGCGATATTGTGAAGGGTACGTCCTACCAACAAAAGAAAAAGCTTCTCAGGGATGCTAGGAAATACATTTGGGAGGACCCTTACCTTTTTAGGATAGGTGGTGATCGAGTGCTTAGGAGGTGTGTTTCGAAAGAGGATGGAATGGATATCCTTAGACACGTGCATGAGGGTTTAACGGGAGGCCATCACGAGCCAAACGTTACCGCACAAAAGGTTTTTGATAGTGACTTCTATTGGCCAACGGTAGTTAGAGATGCCATAGAGTTAATTAGGACATGTGACCGTTGCCAACGTACCAGCAACATCTCATCCAAGGATGAAAAGCCCCAAAATCTCATCCAAGTTCTTGAAGTTTTTGACGATTGGGGTATTGATTTCATGGGACCTTTCCCCTCTTCGAGTGGGAATAGGTACATCCTCGTGGCCATTGACTATGTCTCAAAGTGGGTGGAAGCTCAAGCTTTGCCTACTAATGATGCCCGAGTGGTGGTGAGGTTTCTAAAGAAGTTATTCACACGTTTCGGAGTTCCTGACCGTGGTACGCATTTTTACAATTCTGTCATGGAAAAGGCACTTGCACGCTACGGAGTCACTCACCGTCTTTCTACCGCATACCGCCCGCAAACTAGTGGCCAAGTAGAGAATGAAAATCGAGGGGTGAAGAGAATACTATAAAAAACGGTAGGAAAAAGTAGAAAAGATTGGTCAGAAAAGCTCGACGATGCATTGTGGGCATTCCACACCGCCTACAAAACACTGTTAGGAACCACGCCCTTCATGATTGTGTATGGCAAAGCGTGCCATCTTCCGGTAGAGTTAGAACACCCGAGCATTGTGGGCATTGAAAACCGTTAACCTTAACCTTACCGGAGCCGCAAGGAGGAGATTCTTTCAAATCCATGAATTGGAGGCTCTAAGGGATGCCGCCAATGAACGATCTTGGAGTATCAAGGAAAAGACTAAGGCGTTGCACGATAGAAGGTTGCGTCGATTGAAGGATTTTAAGGTAGGTGATAAAGTTCTGTTATTTAACTCAAGATTGAAATTGATAGCGGGGAAGTTGAAATCGAGATGGACCGGACCGTATGTGGTAAAGGAGGTGTTTCCATATGGTACCGTCGAGTTGTATGACGAAGTTGATAAAGGTGTGTGGAAAGTAAATGGTCATCGACTGAAACACTACTTGGGAGGTCCTATTGATACCACCGAGGAGGAAGAAATTCCTCTAGAGGATCCACCCACCTTCACCGAACAATGAGTTAAGCAAAGCTTCGTTTGTAGATTATGTACCGTTTGTAATTTCGTTAATTTTTCGTAGTTTTTTGTGTCTTTGTTTTGTGTGTTTGAGTATTTTGCAGGAATCACAACCAACGACGAGCTGAATTTGCGAAGAAAACGACATTCCAGGTAAGTCCCAACACTTAGAAAAAATTTGGGATGGTTTTGGGAAGGATGGGTAAGACTTAGAAATTTTTCTAAGGCATGAAACTCAAAATTTTACTAAACCTACTGTCAAAAATGGCCCCTCGCGTGCCGCCACAGCGAAGAGACCATTTGATCGCGCTACGTGACCCCTCAGGTCAAATAACGAGTTTGAAGTTTGAACCCTATGCTGGCGTCATGCGACCACCATGACCTTTATCCGTCGCGTAACGCGACCCCCAACTTGAACCCTACATTTTGAACCGACCCGTGGCGTTACGCCACAAACCTATTAACCCATCGTCGCGGCACGCGACTGCCTCTCTGATCGATTAAAACCTTTCTTTCACCAGTCTTCTTCCCCAAACCAATTCAAACCCTATTTCCCCTTATCCCACCGCCGAACACCCTTAAACCAACCATCTCTCAGCCGTTGATCCACCATTTTCTACCGATTAACCACCATTTTAACAGGAATCTGTTCCTCTACAAAACCCTCCAACAAAACATCACTATTTACCGTTGAATCTCTCCGATTCGGGACCCCCCATTCACGATACTTTTTGGTTTTTCTTGCAAAGTTTCAGTGATTCAGGTATGTTTTCTTGTTATACTCCTATTTATTTACTGTTTTGAGTCAATTTTGAGTCTTGTGAAGTCTAGTGGTGTTGTCTTGTTTGTCGGTTTAGTCAGGTCAGCCGTGAGTCTCTGTTTGGCAGTCGAGTCAGTTAGTTAGAGTCATGTCTAGTGTCGGGTTTTGTTTCAGTTATTTGTTTAGGTTCACAGTCGAGTCGTTTGGTGATCATGCTTGTCGACTCAGTGTCGAGTCCGAATATGTCAGTGTCATGGATGGGATGCGGGTGGATACGGTTTGGTTAATCTCTGTACTATAGGCTGTCTTTAGGCAATATATGGGTATGGAAAGTTTGGTTTGGGACTCGATTTGGAACTTCTTAACCTCACATTGTGCTTATCATATGAAAGTTCGGGTCTTTAGCACATTTAGGCAATTTTAGTAGCAGGTGTGGATGAACTTGATTGTCGGGTTGGGTGCTTAGATGATGATTTAATAAACATTGATTGGTTTGAGCGCATTGGCACATTAAGTTTCAACCTTGCATATCAAATCGGAATTTTTGCAAAAGGAAAACCCTGCTTTAACTAGGCGGACTTTTTCAAACGAGAAAAAAAAATTGGTTTTAAAACTAATAAACGGCTAATTTTTAAGCAAGGTTGGACTTCAATGTCTTGGTTAGGCACTAGAATTTAATTGCGGACAATTAAAGTGCCGAGAGAGGGTAGTGTACATTGAGTCCAAGTTAGAGTCTTTTTAGTCTAGTTCGAGTCTAGTTTTGTCGGTTTTGGGTTTACTTGCACGTACAAGTGAATTAGGCTCGCCCGTACTCAATCTCCATTCGGGCGAGTTTAATGATTACTTAGCAATTGTAAAAGGTAACCCATTTTGTTTTAATTCAACTTTATTTTCAGAATTAGCCGTGAATGAAATGCTATACGGCTATTCTAATTTTTAGAAAAAAAATTTATAAAAATCCAAAAAAAATATATAAAAATTTCAAAAAAAAAAACTCAAAAAAATTTAAAAATTAAAAACACCAAAAATAGTTTGTGATTACTGATTATCTGCTTGTTTTGTCTTGTTAAATATATGTTTTGCAGACATGGCAGCTGCGGGTAGCAGTAGAGGAGGTAGTGGTAGGACCCGGAAGAGGGGTGCATATCAGATAGCACATAATCAGATAGCACAGGAGACTCCGATTTTACAAATAGGTGCTAACGATGCGAGGCTGAGAAAAATAGTATATCAAAGGGCTCATGAATGGATTCCAACAAGTAAAGTTAATAGACTTGGCCACCCGATACTACAGTTCGAGCTAAGTACACATGAGTGGGATAAATACGATAAGTTGAAGGATACGGAACTGATGCAGCACAGGGCATAGATTGGGGCTGGTTGGATGAAATAGGCTCAAGGCAGGAGGTGTCGGACCTCCTGGGTCCAAAGTTGACGGAGGTGCTAGATTGTGGGTTAGAGCAGTATGAGGAGTTACTGTTGGAGTTTCACAGCACATGGAAACACAAAGAAGGGAAGTTTGTTGATGACAAAGCTGTGTCTTTTAGTCTGGGGAGGCAAGTGTTCGAGATGAATATGGCGAGGTTTGCGATTGTTTCGGGATTTTATACGGAGGAAGAGTTGAAGCAGCCCGGGTTTGTGACTAGTCTGAGAGGAGCATACACTACTGTTACGGAGCACAGTGTTGGAGGGGATGAGCTACGCCGTTTCTGGAGGACGATTTCCGACCACCCATTTGCAGTTACGAACCTGATTACTTCAGTTCGTAATCCAGTGTATCGGTATGTTTTGAAGATATTGTCGACTACATTGGTGGGGCGGAAATCAGGTGAGAAAAAAAACGAACTGGATTGAGTTGTTCATTCTTATGTGTCGCGTGGAGAACCGGGAGATGAACTTAGCTACGGTGTTAGCGGATTCATTCAGCAGGGGGCGTAGAGGTGGTCATCGAGCTGCGTTGGCTATGGGCCCATATATCACTCGTATTGCATTGAGTTTGGGGGTGTTTGACAAATATATCCCCAGATTCCTACATGAAGGGCCGAAGACGATGACGTTTAGTATTAAGGAGTTGCAGCAGGCTGGGATTGTGTCGTATACTGAGCCTTACGGCTGGGAGCCGATTAGGCAGGGCCCGCAGGTGCAGCTGCCAGAGGGACATCCAGCTGAGGATGTGATGATGCAGATTGATCCTACTCACCGTCAGCGGCCACCACAGAGACATGAGTGGCCAGCGCCGCAATACCCGCGTAGGCAGCCACCACCTGAGCAGCTTACTTTAGAGTCGTTATCTGGCTATGTGGAGCAGATATTCGACAGGTTGGAGCACCTCATTCAGACGGGGCAGGAGAGACAGGAGGAGGCTCTCCGGTTTATCATGAGCAGGCATAGCATGGGGATTCCGGATTTCTTTCAGCCGAGAGAGCAGGGTGGCTCGGCTGGTGCTGGAGAGAGGTTTGATCCCGTTCCCCCGTTTCATGTGTTTGGAGAGGGTGGCTCCGGAGCAGGTGGACGAGAGGATAGCTGCGAGGAGACTGCGAGCGAGCATGATGATTAGTGTGGGGATGATGAGGACGCAGCTGGAGCTGATTTGATATCTTTTGTTTTTATTTTTATGTTGTTTTTTATCCTCGTATGTTGGCTTGTACTTATACTTAAATACGTTGAACAGGTTGGTTGGTTGGTTGGTTGGGCAGGGTGGTTTGGTTTGTGTTTGAAACTGATACTTGATGATATATATATATTATGATCTTTTGGTAGTTTGTTGATGATGTTGATAGGTTGATGTTAGTTGCCGCTTTCGTTCGTGTGTCCGAGATTAGGAGTTGTTTGCTGAGTGCGTTTCGAATTGGAGGGCTTATGTGGAAACGACTGGCACTTTGAAAGTCTCACATACTCAGCTAAGTCGTTTCCCTTGTATTCTTTTATTTATTTATTCATTTCGTTTTTAGTTTTTAGTTTTTAGGTAGTTTTGAGTCGTATTTCCATTCTTGCATTAGGGGCAATGCAATCTTTAAGTGTGGGGATGTGATACATGTAAATAGTAGTAGTAATCGAGTCATAAATATGAAAAGTACAAAAAAAATTAAAAAATTGAAAAAATCCAAAAAATTGAAAAATCAGAAAATGTCTTTTGAATAAAGAAGTTTGCAAATTAATGCGGAAAATGATAGAAAAGATGAGTTTTTGCTCGGGTTCAAATAATAATAATATGATATTAAAATAAATCGAGCTTGTGTCTAGTTAGGGATATGTGAATAGGCCCGGGTTTGATTTTAGGTCCCTTTGATTTAATATACCTTAATTGTCGGTCTACTAGTGGGTTTTCATCTGGGAAATATGGGAAACTGAAACCGCCAATAAGAGTATAAAGAATGCTGTTATAAGTTAAAACCTTTAGAATTTGTAATCATGAAGAAGAAAAAGGGAAAAATAGAAGAAAAAAATGAGCTAGAAACTGAATGAAAGTAGCGCAGACCTATGTAATCTTGGTTGGGGATAGCGACTTTACAACCGGAATACCTCCAAGATGTGTGAAATCGAAATTGCAAAAAAATAAAAAAAAATTACCGAAGCCTATGTAATCCGAGTTGGGGATAACGCCTCTACAGCCGGAATGCCTTTGGGTTAGGTGAAGCAACGTCTACGCTCATTAAAAGAAAAGAAAAAAATGAAAAGAAAGAAAGAAAAATGATGAAAAAGGAAAAAAATTGATTTTAAATTCTCTTGGTTTTGATATAAGACGGTTAGGAATTGGTCCACTGATCGTTCCTTTTGTTCTATAAGCTTGAGGCGGGATTAGGTGGACCGTAGCTTCTAGCGTGAGACCCTAGGTAGATTGACCGCACTTAAACTAAATTTGCATGATAAGGGCTTATGATCGAATTTGGGTTTAAAGGGACAAATATATTCGTAATCGCGGCTAACGCAAGTTTTGATTTTAACAAAATATATATAGCTTTTGACCCGAGTAATTAAACAACTCTGATTTCGTTGCATAATTCTTTTTCGAGGACGAAAAAAGAGTAAGTGTGGGGATATTTGATGTATTGCAAAATACATCTCTTATTCGTGTAAAGTTCGTATAGTTTTCCTTTATTTTTAGTTTTGTTTTAGTTAGAATTTCGTTACTTTGATTAGATTTCGTTTTACAGGTCGTTAATGCTAAAAATGTTGCAAAACGATGGGGAATGAGCTGAGTTTGGGAGTTAGAGTAATTTTTGAGAGTTTGGAATGCTGAAGCTGATCAAAGACGGATCTTTCTGTGAAAAACGGGTGCTCGCGTCGCGCCACGGCTACCCATCACCACCGTCGCGTACCGCCACCATTAAAATAATAATTTCCAGCATTTTGAGGCGTCGCGTCACGCGACGTTGAGGCAACATACCCGTCGCGCGACGCGACGGGGTGATATGGCGACTTTTTTTCGTTGTTGATTAGGGTTTGATATAAAAATGATTATTATTCATTCAAAAACCCTAATTACGAATCAAGGAACACATAGGTGATTTTTCAGAGCAGAATTTATGAATTTCGGAGTGTTTTGGCATACGGGAATCATCCGGTTGAAGCTTGGAACATAGGAAAGAAGATTATTCGGGTCTTATCTCCCGGTTTTCATTATTTTCTTGTTTCCGATACTTTAATGATGAATTCTTGTTTTGAACTTATTGTTTTGATTTTAGACATAATGTTTTCCGGCTAAAACTCTTGTTACTACCTAGGTTAGATGATAGTTTAATGAAGTTTGGATTTTTAACGGTTTTTTATTGTTTGGTTATGGATTGATCTTTGAAAGTAAAGAATTTTAGAACCTTTAATTTGGTGCGTATACGTATTTAGATTTGATTGTTAATTATTTGTTGTTTCACATAAATTTTGGTGGATGTCTTTAACATAATGAATTTGTGTTGATTATTCGTATCTTTGCGGGTTCGGGCGATCTTTGGGTAAATCGGCTGATAGCCTTAGAAACAGTAATTAAAATACAATTAGAACTAAGTATTCTGCTTAACTTGTCGCTGAGAGGATCGAGTTTGTTAGTAGGTCTCGGTACGATATATAGCTAAGATAGGTTTTGAGAGAAGTCGGTCTTAGTTCCCTAATCGCACTTGTGTCTATTAAACCAAGTTAGAATCTAGGATTGCCTTAGACTTTCGCGCTGAGAGGTAGATTGTCGTATTAGGGCACTTTTAGAGACGTTAGAGGACTGAGAGGAAGTCTAACAACCGGTGTTTATAACAGCCTTGTAGGGTCTCCTAGGTTTCTTCCTGAGAAGGGTCGGGAGGTCTTAGCAGAGATACCTTAGGGTTTAGTATTTTAAGATCCCGGTTCCATACCACAGTAGTACCGTTAGAAATCCATTCCTAGTTATACTGGATTCAAGCCTAGGTAGTCGTTAATCTATATTGAATTAAACCTTAGTTCTTATTCGTGTCGTAGTCTAGCTTTATTTTAAATTCAATTCTAGGATTTTAGTAAACCCCCCCCCCCCCCAAAACACAAAAACAGTTAAGTTAGTGTCAGTGTCAGTCTAAATAAAGTCCTTAACGTAGTTAATTAGAGTTCTTGTGGGTTCGACATCTGAACTTGCTTTTCTTTACTAGAGTCGACCGGTTCACTTGCCGGTGAGTAGTTTAGTCGAGTTAGAGAGTCTAGATTATTATTGCTTGAGTCTAAATTTAGGTTATTTTAGTTTATTTTTATTGAACTACTTATAGCACATCAAATAACTTAAAGATACATTGTTTTTTTTAAATGGTTATTAGGTTAGACTACTTATCCACACAAAATAAATTTGGATGTTAATCATTTATATTGTCGTTAGATATATATATATATATATATATATACATATATATCGGGAGCCGCTAGAATAAGAACCACCTCCAGTTATGAGAACCATGAGAACCACTCTCAACCAATAACACTTTGCCAACTAAAAGGGCATTTTGGTCTTTTTACCCCAAATGTCAATTCCTACTATCTCTCTTCATTTATTAATGTCAGACCACCTTCATTTATACCCTCTCTCTCCTCTCACCTCTGGTTATTTTTGTTCCTCATTTTTGTGTTACAGTCTTCATCTTCAAAAGAGAAAGAAGGGGAACCGGCGATTCTTTACCTGCATCCAACCCCCCCCCCCACTGTCTCTGCAGTAACACACCACCGTCTTCATCTCTTCCGACCTACCTCAAACACCCCCTCCCCTCCGGTGAATGCCTGCCAACAACCTGAAACAAATCCGACCACCACCACCACCGCACTCATCTCTTTGTCTCTCTGCCGGCGACGGTGGTGGTGGGTTAGTGGCTTAGAGGCCGGTGGTTGGTCGGCGGCGGTGTATGAAGGCAGTGGTGGTGGGTCAGCCACACCCTGTGACGGCGACGGTGCTGGTGGGTCAGCCGCACCTTGTTGGTATTGATCTGTTGGTATTTCTTGTTGTTGGTATTTCTTTGATATTTTTTGGTTTAGATCTGTTGATATTTTTTGGTTTAGATCTGTTGATATTTTTTTTATTTGGTTTGAATGATGCTACTGTTCCTTCTGGGTGAAACATGTTCCTGTTCCTTCTGGTTTGAATGATCTGGTTTGAAACATGTTCATGTTCCTTCTGGTTTGAATGATCTGGTTTGAATCTGATGGTGGTATGTTGGGGGTTTCATTTGGGTGTTCTACTGTTCTTTGAATTTGATGGTGGTATGTTGGGGGTTTAATCTTGAATCTGATATGTGGGTTGAATGATATGTGGGTTTAATCTTTGAATCTGGGTTTTTAATTCTGTTGAATCTGGGTTGATTTCTGTGGAAACTGTTTGAATATGTTTGAATGATGTTCTTGGTCCTTTTTGAATGTTTAAATCGGTTGAATATGGTGCCTTTATTTGAATCGGCTGTGATGATGAAAAAAAAAAGTTGATTTTGATGACGATGGCGCGGCAAAGACGGCGGAGGGTAGGTTTTTTGAACCTGCAACCCCATTTTGCAGCCTTTTTTATTATCGGAAAATCTGAGCCAAACCTCTTTTTTTTCGAGATACGCTTTGTTTTGATGTTGTTGGCCTTTTATATTATTTTCCCTAGTCGATGACGATAACAATCTAGACACCTACCGAGTTTGCGTTTTCTGGGTGAGTTCGTGTTGTGTAAAAAAGTTTTTGTAAAAAAAAATTGTTAAACCGTAAACTTTTTAACGTAAAACGTAAAAAGTTTAACGTAAAACGTAAAAAGTTTTACGTAAAACGTAAAAAGTTTTTTGTAAAGCGTAAAAATTTTACGTAAAACGTAAAACGTAAATTTTTTTTAGTAAAACGTAAAGAGTTTTACGTATAACGTAAAAAAACGTTAACGTAAAAAAACGTAAAAAGTTTTTTTGTAAAGCGTAAAAAGTTTTAGGTAAAACGTAAAATTTTTTAGTAAAACGTAAAGAGTTTTACATATAACGTAAAACGTAAAAATTTTAACGTAAAACGTAAAAATTTTAACGTAAAACGTAAAAAGTTTTACGTAAAACGTAAAAAGTTTTACGTAAAACGTAAAAAGTTTTACGTAAAACATAAAAACGTAAAACGTAGAAATTTTAACGTAAAACGTAAAAAACCGACGCGTAAAACGTTAACGTAAGAAACCGGCGCGTAAAACGTAAAAAACGTTAACGTAAAAACGGCGCGTTGAAAAAACGACGCGTGAAAAAGTCGGGCTTAAAACGGGTCGTAAAACGGCGTGAAAAAACGGAGCGTAAAAAAAACAGATTTTAGAAAAAAAACTGATTTTAGAAAAAAAAAACTGATTTTAGAAAAAAAAACATATTTTAGAAAAAAAAACTGATGTTTGTTTAATATATAAAAAACTGATTTAAGAAAAAAAAACATTTAATGTAATAGGACAAAATTGTAATAAAAAACAATGAACTTAATAAGACAAAAAAAAAACAAAATTACTTAAATACTCTTTTGGATTATAATATTAAAGACATAATAAGACAAAAACCATTTAATATTAATTTTTGTTACTTTTAATCTCATCCATCCATCAAGTTGATCTAAGGGCTAATAAGTGGTTCTCATAACTAGAGGTGGTTTTCATTTTAGCGGTCCCCTATATATATATATATAGGATTAGGTTCAAACGTGAACAATTTCTCCAGCGTGAACTGCGTGAACTGATCTTGGCCTTTGATTTTTTTGATATTGAGATTTTAAGTTAATGGCATGATGGTAATTATTTGGTTATTTGTTACTAATTAATTAAGAGAACAAGGGTATTTGTGTAATTTCCATATTAATTTGATTGCATAAATCACGTTTATATCCACATTTTAGGTTTCAAATCCCACACATATCTTTCTCTCTCACAAATCAAGATCAAAATCGCCGACAAGCAGAGGAGAACATCCGGTCCGCCGACAATCAGCGATCTGCATAAATCCGGTCCGACCACCGTCGCTGGTTTCGCACACTTCTGCCTTTGACCACCCTCTTCGCACTCCGACGCCGGCTCCGGTCACGAACAGCAGCAGGTACAGCCTGGTTAGATTCAGTTATTTGTATTCAGTTTTTCTAATTCTTTCATTCTGCTGGTCTGCATCTCTTTGATCCCTGCATCGTATACGAGTTTTTGGTTGTGCTGGGGTTTTGTGGATCTGATTTGATGAATATCGTTTTGTTTTTGTGCTGATGTTATATTAGGTTTTCTTTTTGTTGATTTGTAGCATATCTGGTTTGATTTTTTTTTTTTTTTTTTTTTTTGCGGCAATTTGAGTGATTACTTATTTAGGTATTGATGTTGGTGTGTGTAGGAGTTGTAGGGAACATGTATGTGGCAAGGTTAGATTCAATTCATTTGTTATCAGTTCCCTAATTGCTTTAGTTCCTGCTTTAGTTCAGCTGGTTTGTATCTCTTTGATTCCTGTATCGTGCGTTAGTGATGAGGTTTTGTTTATTGAACTGATGCGTAATACGTTGCTTTTTTTTCTTTTAGATTCAGTTTGTTTTACGGAATTAGGGTTTTGTTGACATTCGAATCGATAGGAATGTGTTTAATTTGTATTAGTTTGAAAATGATATCAGAAAGTTGTTTAGCTTTTTTTTGGAGTTCATTTTTTTTTTGTTTTTGCTCTGTTTGTAATGCGATGTACACTTGTGTATTCTGATTTTGTTCTGTTTTTAATGCAATGTACACATGTGTATAGCGTCTGTTTTTGTGATGTCCCTGTTTTTTTGTTCAATTTTTTTTATTTTGCTCTGTTTTTAACGCGCTGTACACATGTGTATTCTGATTTTTCTCTGTTTTAATGCGATGTACACATGTGTATTCTGATTTTTGCTCTGATTTTAATGTGATGTACACATGTGTATAGCGTATGTTTTTGTGATATCTCATATTTTTTGTGTATTGAATATGTAAAGTAGTTGATGTACACTTGTGAATTATGCAAAGTACTAATTGCTGAGTTTTTTGTGTTATTATAGGAGATGTCGTAAACGAGAAAAGTGGAGATGGAATGTCGATAAGGATGATTCACGTATGAGGTCGATAAGGATGATTCACGTATGTTTGTTTGCTTGGTCGATAAGGATGATTCAGCATACAACGTGGCGAATAGTTGTAAAAGACTATGTCTTTTTTATTTTTCCGATTATGTTGCGTTTATTGTTTTCACGAATCTGGAACTTGTAATTGTATGTTTTTTTTTTGTTTGGCAAACATTATGTAACTTGTTATTTGCTTAATATAAAATAGTTTTACAGGTTTTGTTTGTTTATATGTATGTATTATGTAGCTAATTACACATATGTACCATGCTGAGTACACATGTGTACTGTTCAATTCATATCCAAGTACACATGTGTATACCGTTGAAATATGAAGGTTACGTGAATCTTAAAAATCATAATCCGAATTCTGGTGGTGAAATCTAAAAAATAAAAATGAAATAAAAGATAATGTGGATAATGAATTTAAAATAGGAAAGATGTAACTTAATTCAATTATTAAAATAATGATTTAAATCTAATTTTTATATAATTACAATCATGCCCTTAACAACTAAAAAGGAAATCAATGGTCCAGATTAGTTCACGCAGTTCACGCATGGGATTAGGTTCACGCTGGAACCCTACCCTATATATATATATATGTATATATATAGAAACGGGATCAGGAGAAAACGCTCAAAAGTGTGAGAACGGTGAGAACGCATCCTGGCCCAACACGTGTCCCGCGGCATAGAGAATGGTGTGAGGGTTTTTTATCTTTTCATTCTCTTTTTATTTCCCAACGCGGTATAATATTTTATGGCGTCTAAGTTTTTTTTGGTGTTAATTGTATTTTTTAAACTTTTTGGCGTTGAATTAATTTTTTTGTGTCACATATGTAATTTTTTTGCGTTATAGCGTTTTCTGGTTAATTTTTTTTTTTGGCGTTTATGGCATTTTGTATAATAATTCACTACGAGTCACTATTACTTGCATAAGATTACAATAAGTCCAATTTTTTTTGGCGTTTAGTGAATTTTTTGCCGTTTAATACCCTTTACAAGGTGTTTTGCCAGCAGCTGTTCTCCCAGTTTTCATACTTCTAGCGTTTTGGTGTTTGTAGTTTTTGGCGTTTTATATAATAATGTATTTTATTTATAGAGAATTAGATAACAAATCAACATATAACTGATATCAAAACAATATAAAATGAAAACAAAAATGGTAATCTAATTTCTATTCCGAATCTTCACTGTCATCAGCCTCTATCTTTCTTGAATTTGTTTTGGCGTTTTGAACCTTTTTTGAATACTTTAGCTAGATGCCAACTTTCCTACATAAACCCCATCTTTTTCAGAAGAAGTTGCTTAGTGGCATCCTGTTTTTTGGTGTGATATTCTTGGTTGGTGGCATGTCATTGAAGATCAACTCTTGCTTGATGCTATTTGTAATAATGGAGTCCAAAATAGCATTTTTCAGTTGTGTTGAACCCTTTTCTTCCATGCCTATAATCATCAAGAACAAAACTCACATGATGGCATATCACTGTCACCAGTCTCTTTTTCTTGAATATTAGTCCATCTCATCCAGCAAAATATTATTGAGTTAACCTCCTCAGAAAAAGAATCCATTTCAGTGAAAGCTTTGACATCTGTGGCGTTTTAAAGGGAGTGGTTTCTAGAGGATATGGCGTTTTTGTGTTTTTCTGGGTGTGATTAATTTCATTATGTATAGACCCCTCTCTTATAGGAGTTTTTTGGCGCGTAGTTTTAGGCGGGACTTTTTATTGTAGTAAATGATAGTAATAAAGTAACTGTCTTTTCAGTTACTGTTTTTTGTATTTACTGTGTTGATCAGCTTTTATCAGTTTTATAGGTTATAGACGTCCCATCTTCTAAGTTTGACATTTTTTTTAAATGGCCTTATGCAGACCAACATGACAAAATACAATAACGGAGTAAATAAAATATTAAGCAAGAAAAATATTTTTTGTTATTTTTAGCGTTTTGTTAGGGTTAACCATTTTTTAGTATTATTTTGGCGTTTTGCTAATAAAGATAGAAATATATCATTTAATTATCTTAAAAAAAAAGATTACATAGAAGAAAAAAAAAAGAGGAAAAAAATTAAAATCCTTCGTCAGAAGGTACTTTATCTGAAGAGTATCCATCACTTGTGTCATCTTCTTCCTCCTCGGAGTCTTCATCTTGATCTTCATCTATGTCATCACATTCACCTTCATCAGCTTCTTGTTCCTGAAGATTCTGAAGCCTCCACCTGAACATGTCTTGCATTAATTCCAATTTTGAGTCTATTTCTGTATTGGTACAAGTGGCGTTATGCAATTTTTCCATGAAACTCAGTCGCTGCTTTGTCATGATGTTCTCTAGCCAGTAGACTCCCTGCTCTCCGCTGTCGTATGTAACCGTCACCATGTCTGTTTCATCATCAAAACGCCATGATGTCATGACAGGGTCTGGCTTCACATCTCGTTTGATTGGTCCAAATTTGATGGTTAATGCTTTCATAAGCATATGCGTTTCATGGCATTCGTTGTCTAGAGCGATGCCAATGGATAAGATTTGCCTCTGTATCTCTTCTTCCATCTTCAGAATTGCCCTGACCGTCTTAACGTACACCCTCCTTCTGTTGTCAAAATGGAGGACGCATCGCCTGATCCCAGAGTGTATCTCCACGAAACGATTGTTGCCATTTTTGGCGTTTGTTTAAGTTGGCGTTTTTGGTTAAGGATTTTTTTTTTTTGTGCAGAAAATGGATAGATTGAAGTGATTATGGAAGCTATGTTTTACGTTTGTTTATATAATGATGTTTTTGGCGCGTAATTTAGGAGATAATTTCTTCTAATAAATGTTAATAACTGAAATTCAGTTATTTGTGTTGTTTCATCTTCCTGTAATATTCAACGCGTTTTTTTTAAATTTTTGGCGTTTTATTTTTAATGACGTTTTATCATTTGATGGCGTTTTGAATATGAGGGGTAAAAGACCCTTTTACCCTTAATGAAGCGCGTCCCACCTAATAATATTGATGTTATTTACGAAAACGCCACCGCGCAATCTAGTCCGTGGATTGTTTTGATCGGACGATCCATAATCGTTCTCACCGTTCTCACGCTTTTCACCGTTTTCTCTAAATCCTGACCCTATATATATATATATATATATATATATATATATAGGATGAGGATCATTACAGAACACTAAATATTGCGAGAACAAAAAGAACAACTCTAAATCACTAGATTTTATGATTTAAAGTTCATATTTTTTAAATTTTATATTTCCTACATTTGTATGTATATTATATATGCTTGGAAAACCTTATATTTTTACCTATACTTAGCCTACATACATGTAGGTAATTTAACTTACACAGAATGCACATATGTGTAGGTTATATAAAAAATGAAAATCTTTCATGTTTTGTTTTAAATTCTAGTGTGAGAAACAATAAATCTTCCATTTGTAACATTTTCCTTTACTTTTTAGGTTTTTAGGATTGAAAAAATTGGTGATTCATTTTGTTCTGCGTGTTCTCGCAATATTTAGTGTTCTGCATAGAACCTTATATATATATAGGGTATGTTTGGCAAAAGTAACTGGCAGTTGTTGGCTGGAAGCTGGTAGCTGTAGTTTTTTAGATATATTTAGGTGTTTGGTAGAGTAGCTGAAACTTTTAATAAAATGTATAAAATGACCAAAATGGAAATAACTAAAAAACATAATATTAAACGTGTCAATATATATTTCTTTTGGTTTTATTATTATTATTATTATTATTATTATTATTATTATTATTATTATTTTGGTTTGTTTATTACTATTATTATTATTTGGTTTTACATAACTACTAACGATAAAAAAAGTTTATTATTATTTTTGTCTTAAATAACTACTAACGATAAAAAAACACAAGTTAAGAGATATACATTTTTTTACAGTTTTTAAATAAAAAAATATCAATATTAATCATTTAAGATGGCTATTTTGAAAAAATATTTTAGAATTAATAATAAAGGATTATAGATAATATATTAGAAATACTAAATTAAAGATAACTAAAAATTTGATTTTTTTCGTTATCTTTAGAAAAAAAAAATTTAAAAGTTAGTGCATTAAAAAGTTCATTATCTTAAGAGATTAAAATAGACATTTTTTCCTAAAAGCTAGTAACTCCTTTTAAACGCTACTATTAGGAGCGTTCAACCAAAAGCTTCAAGCTTCTAAACTAAAAGTTTCAAGTTTCTTCAACCAAACAAGGTTTTTTATTGAGTATGAGTTTTTTTTTTCTTTTTCTTAAAAGCTTCAATTTTCTATCCTAAAAGTTTCAAGATTATTCAACCAAACAAGGCTTTTTATTGAGTAGAAACTCTTAAAAGCTTCGTGCCAAACATACCAGTTGTCGACATATCTAACTTCTTAACTAGATATACAATATGCCAATGAGATTTTTTATGAGGTATATATGCTGTAGCTCCTTGAGATTTTTTTGAAGGTAAAGTTAATCTAATGATAAGTTTCAAAGATAATTATGATTGAAAATTTATGATAAGTTATATGTGGTGAGAATTAAGTGACATGTAGATGCAAAATATGAAAATGAAGGCTGTCAATTAAAGGTGAATGGATTACTTTTGAATAAGAAAAGATTTCAAGTATTCATAATAAGTAAATGCATGTCAAGTCAGTCTCTCGTACCAGTGAAATGATCTTAACTCGATATTATCTTTGATATAATATAAACTAAAAATATTGGATTTTAATACTTCTAACTATTCACCGTTTGTTGACAACAATTCCGACTTTAAAAATAACTACTGGCAGTCCCAACTATTAACATATTTGCCTCCAATGGACCTTGAGTAACAGAACCATAACGCCGTTAGTCTCCGGTTGCCGGAAAAACGTTTTTGGTCAGAACAAGGTTCCTAAAGGTCCTATCTAAGGTTACAAAGTGGTTTGGGACGAACATGTTGAGTTTTCTGCCCAAAAAGTTGAGTTTTACGGGCAAATATAAGTTTTACGGCGAAAAAAAAGTTTTTCGGCGACCTCAATAATTGAGGCTTTTACTAGAAAAAGGTTCCTAAATGTCCGTAATTAGGTTACAAAGAGGTTTGAGACGAAAATGTTGAGTTTTCTTGCCAAAAAAGGAGTTTTCAGGCCAAAAACGTTTTTCCGGCGACCGTAGACTAACGACGTTAGAGTTATGTTAGTCAGGGTCCATTGGAGGCCAATATGTTTATAGTTGGGACTGCCAGTGATTATTTTTTAAGCTAGGACTGTTGACGACCAACAACAAATAGTTGAGATTATTAAAATCAAATATTCCTACAAACTAGGGTTGTCCAAAAAGCTCGCGGCTCGGAGCTCGCTCGGATTTAGCTTAGAAAAAGCTCGCTCGATATGGCTCGGTTTGAAAGTGAGCCGAGCCGACTCGGCTCGGTTAGAAAGTGAACCTAGCTCGGCTCGGCTCGGCTCGTAACGAGCCAAATTGGCTTGGTTTGGCTCGCTTGGTAGCTCGAATCGGTTTAGCTCGAATTATTTTGCTTATAATATATTTTATGTTATATACATATAATATATTACAAAAACATGATTATTATTTACATGTATTTAGGCTTCTATTTTGATATCTATAACATATTTAAAGGTTGATTGCTGTGCTAATGAACAAATATTGTATTTACTTGAAATATAAAACTTATTTTGCGTTGTTGAACGTGATTTTGGCTTGTAATGTGTTAGGTTGAACTTATTTTGAATATGTTCTTTTGAAGTATTGAATAATATTTTATAATACTGAATTTTGGAAGCTATGTATTAATTTTATTTTTAAAATCGAGACAAACCAAGTCGAGCCGAGCCAGCTCGGTTTAAAACCAAGCCGAGCCCGAGTTTAGATTTTCAGCTCGGTTTCAAATCCGAGCTGAGCCAGCTCGGTTTATAATCAAGCCGAGCCCGAGCTTACCCTAGCTCGGCTCGGCTCTCAGCTTAGCTCATGACAGCACTACAGTACAAACTAACATATGTGTCACTGATAATTCCCAATGGTTCTTTTTTGCTAATATAGTTGGATCATGTATCATCACACGCATATATGATATTTAATACAGTTGGACCATGTATCATCGCGTGCTTATATGATATTTAATATAGTTGGATCACTCTAGGGATGGTAATGGGTCGGGTTTGGGACGGGTTTAGGTAATCCTAACCCCAAACCCTATTAGATAAGCTTGTCCCAAACCCGTCGGGTTTCTAGCGGGTAAATACCCATCGGGTATCGGGTATACCCGCGAGTTTCAGGTAACCCTTTAATTTTAGAAAATTTACCTGTTGGGTATACCCGACCAAAACCCATCGGGTAACTACTAATCAGTTACATTTAGTATTATCACTAAAGAAATATATCAAATAACTATAATGTATACGTGATAAAATATTTATGTGTATAGAAAATATGATGTATTATATATTTACATATTTAAAAATGTAAAAGAAATTATATCGGGTATACAATCGGGCAAATGGGTTTACTTTATCAGGTAACTGGGTTGGGTAAACGGGTATATCACGAAATCCCAAACCCATCCCAAACCCGCGAAAAACATAAAACTAGTCCCAAACCCGATTAACCGATTCCAAACCCGTCCCAGATGTGTCGGGTTTCGGGTTTACCCATCGGGTTTAGGTTTGATTGCCATCCCTAGATCACTCATAGGAATTTGGTATGCATCATAGGGTCTAGTTTGTATTTCAGATCATTAGTGAGGGCCTAATTTGTTTTTGAGCAACAAGGTTTGCTTGTTATGAATTAGTTTGTTTTTATTTCTATTAATTTTAAGTTTATATCCCGCCTAATTGTTGTATTAGAAGGTTCCCATTTAAATTAACAAAGAGTTGACATGGAAATACATAAATTAAAAGGATTCTTTAATGTCATTATGTCAAGACTAAGAACAAAACATTTATTGTATAAATTCTGATCTGAATCATTGTCTAGTTGAAGTAAAGTAATTGTATCATGTAAATTTTACATGTAGATTGTTCCTGAAAATCGTTAATCAAAAGCGAGAGCCAAGAGGAATACACACGGCTTCAAAATACACCAACGTCTCATCATCATAATATTAACCCTGAAACAAAACGTGTAATCCCTATACCTAAAATCAACAAAATAGATTTAGAGGTTATTTGGAAAGAAGCCAACAATCCTAAAATGTGTTAAATAGTAAATACCTAAAATAACGTTGGCACTATAGCCCCGACTTTGGGTTTTAATATATAGTATAATATAATATAATGTTACGACAATCAAATTTGAGTATCATCCTTTTATACTCGTGCTTGCGATTGCTTCAAAATACACCAACTTCGCGTATCTTTTTTTTTCTTCATTCGTTTTGGGAGTTTATTAGCCAATGGTGTGGTGTGTCGATTATTTTTTTTTTGCCTTTTCGGTTAAAGATGTCATCACGGCTCACAAGAATGCTTATGGGGATAACAAGAAAAGGAAGGCGATACAGGCGATTGTTTTCACGGCTACGTGGTGCCTATGGAAATCTAGGAACAAAGTCATTTTCGCTAGTAAAAGCGTCAATGTGACGAACATAAAAGAAGATATCAAGGCGTTGGGTTATTTGTGGATTAAAAATAGATCGATGTATAAGAGTATTACGTGGAAGGATTGGTGTAACTTTAATTTGTAAGTCGTGTGTGTTTTGTTGGCCCTAGCGATTTGCTAATGGCCGTTTTTTTATAAAAGTTGCTGTTAAAAAAATGTATACTCGAATTTCAATTTCCAACTATGAGATTTTGTTAAGTTTAAAAATTCCATGGTGACTTGTACAGTCAACGCTTATGTATTTATTTGGTTGTATTTTTTTCTCAATGTAATGTAATAGTGGTTTATGCTAAAAAGCAATATAAGAGTATAAGTCTTTACTCTTTAGTCCATGCCTATGTGTTATAGGTGTAACAAATGTTTATGCAATTCTGAGTCTCAGTATTCATACAATTATCTAATTGGTGCACGCATTAGGCAAATTGTAAATAAATAATCCCACCTAACTTAGTTTGGCCGATAATAATCTCAAGTCAATTATTGGCCGACAATAATCTCAAGTCAATTATTGGCCAATAATAATCCGAACTGGTCAATTTTTTTTTCATAAAATAGTCCGCCGTTAAAATAGCTTAACGGAGTTAAGTTTTTTTCGGGATTACAAACCGATGTTTTAGAGCTTTTGATCAGAACGAGGATACGAGTCGATTGATGTAAAACTTACCTTGAAATACTGCCCCAACCCACGAAAACGGTGCTTCAATTCGGGTGTTTAAACTTCAAATTAACAAAAATCAAGTCATTTCGAGCACAATTTCGAGGTAAGTTTTACATCAATCCACCCGTATCCTTGTTCTGATCAAAAACCCTAAAACATCGGTTTGTGATTCGGAAAAAAACTTAACTCCGTTAAGCTATTTTAACGGCGGACAATTTTACAAAAAAAAATTGACCAGTTCGGATTATTATCGGCCAACAACTGACTTGAGATTATTATCGGCAAAATTGAGTTAGGTGGGATTATTTATTTCCAATTCGCCATTTAATTATTATCAATATCAATGTAATTATGGTTTATATGTTGTATAATTACGGGACTATAAAACAATATGCAAGTAAAAAAGAGACCCGTGACTATAAGTTGCAGGTCATAATGTATCAAATGCAAAGTTATCTTCCAATTTTAAAATTTTAAAAAAAATATGAAAAGAAAAAACTAATGCCAGAATCCACAGCCAAAAGGAAGAAATTTTGCCAAAGTGAAATTTCCAAGAAACAATTCCAACATTCAAAGAACAAACCCATATCATCAAATCAAAATCTCAAAGTTCAATTCCATAACAAAAATCTTTGAAACAAATACATCCCACATTACTTTTTTTTTAACGGAAAATTTCTTTTAATACATGTTGTCTGTCTGTGAGACTTCAATCCAAGACTCCAATTTCTCAAGCTTTGGATCAAACTTCTGTTACAACAAGAAACTAAATCTATAACAACAAGAAAAATAAGCAAAGATTTTATGGAATATAAACATCACACACTTTAGGAAAGAAAAAAACTATAGATAAATAACACATTAACAATAACAAACATGATGAATACATAAACAGGATTCACACACATTGATTGGTTGAGATGTTTTTTTTTTAACGGCAAATTTGGATCACTGACGGACCACTGGAGTATCATCGTGCCACCAACGGAACCACCCGATCATATCCATCTCCACTAGGCATAATGCCTATACACCAATTCAGGAGAAAACCCAATAAATATGGGAAAACCCCATTGTGGGAATCGAACCCAGGACCTATTGGTTCCAAAGTCTTATCCCACCCCCAAGATGCCACTAGGCTATAAAGCCATGGGCTGATTGGTTGAGATGTGTCAACCATTTTAAATAGGATGAAAACACTAACAATTTTTACCTCCAGAATCAAGATTATCAGACTTAATTAAGAGGTGAAAGAGTGTCTTCCTTGCTGTTCGGTGTGACAACTGTACTTTGTAATCGATGTACGATACAAAACAATGATGATTATTAATAAAACAATGTGCTTTGGTGTTGTTATATGTGTTTTGGTGTTATTATATGTGTAATTGTGTTTAGTGATTTTACAATTTGATTCGATTCCAATTTCAAGCTCTAAATCGCTTTCTGAAAGGTTATACGCAAACTGGTGCTTAAACGCAGTCAGTATAACGCGACAAACACTCCGGAATAGTGACATAGGCTTAACATACCTTAAATAACCTCCACATAACTTAGAAATAAGTTTTGAATGGTTTGGTGTGTCGAAATCAACTTTGTTCGATCGCAGGGACTATTTGTGTCAAACTGCGAAACTATGCCGATTTGTATAGTAACGAACATTCCGGAACTTGATCATAAGTTAAACATACCCTAAATAACCTTTACATAGCTTAGAAATAGGCTTTGAGGGGTTCGGTATGCTAAAATAAACTTTATGCTCATTCAGGGACTAAAAGCGTCAAAAAGTGCATAAGTTTGCATTTTCGCGCATAACTTACGTTCTGAATACATCCGGACATCCAAAAATTTATGTAAGCATTAAAATATTTTATTTTAGTGTTTGTCATGATAAAATTCCATTCGTCGCTTAATTTGGACCGTTTTTGCGTTCGTTACGACTTCCGTCGTAATTAACCGAACAACGCAACTGTACGGCCAAACAAACCGACATCCGAGATATTTTTGAGCACATTTTAAGCTCCCTATACTTTAACTTCATTTTAGAGCTTTGAAATGGGGTTAACGGGGCTTAAACGTCTCAAAAATGCATCGAAAACCAAGTTTTGGGGCTGCAGGGACTAAAACTGCCAAACTGTGAAAGTAGGTCCTTACGGACCATAAGGGTGAGGACCATACGGTCCGTAAGCATGTCCCAGATGATCAGAACCTTCCTTCCAGCCTATTTCCAGCTGTCACACACTCAAAACCCAATTGCACTTGCCTCTTCCTGATAATGAGGGGCCATTTTGGTGTTCCATGGAAATTTCAACAAGTGTAGGGGTGAGATAGAAGCACAGTTTTCGATAAACGATCCTAACGGTCCTAGTAATCCTATAAATACCCCCACCCTTCACTTGCAAAACCCACTTGAAATCTGAGTTTTTCTCTAAGTGGTTGTGTTTATACACTTCCTACCCGAGATTACTTGGAAATCAAACTTGCGGGGACCCGTTGTAAGTGTTCTTTCGTTCTTTTCCATTCGTTTTAGCGTTAAAGTCAAACTGCGTTTCACTTTCTGCATTGACCAGTTTATGGTCAATGTGAAGTTCGTTTGAACTTCATAACGTGAGCGTAATCACGATGGTTATAGTCCCTTGTGACTATACCTACTGATTACCACGTTATCTAGGCTCAGTGACGAGTCGTAGTTTCGGCCAAAATGCGTATTCTTGCGTATTTTGTAACCAAACTACTTGTGGGTATCAAAACCGTTTGTTTTGATACCAAACCTGTTTTCAAACCTTGTTAAACATGTTCTAACATGTTTAGCTTGTCACTTTTAGGTTTGTGCTTGTCTAGGGTCGTAAAGGTAAGCGATCTAAACAATCGCTTATACTTTCGAACCCAACCCGTTTGGGCAATCATTAGGATCCGACCAAACATGGTTAGTGACCATAGTAGTATAGGGAATAACCTTCCAAGGTTATACCTTATGGTCACCTAGTTTAGGTAGTTGTATGATAAGTAGTTTATATGCCTTAGGTAAATTACCAGAATACCCTTTTCATGTATAATTGGTAATTAAGCTTATGTAACCTAAATTTTGTCACATAACTAATTATGTAACATGTCTAGGCATATAACACTTGTCATAGGACTAGTTAGACGTCTCGAATGCGCTTTTGCGCACACGACGCGTTAAAGTAGCGTAAGCTACCTTAATGGGTCACGATGGGTCAAAAGCACTTAGGTTAGGTTCCGATTTAGGATGTAGGCTTTGTTAAAGCATATCACATGAGTCCCAATACTCATTTGGTTTACAAGACCTCTTTCTGCCCGATCTTCCGAGTTAGGCGTCTATTGTCTGATTGGTGTTTCGATTACTAGGTACTGTTTAATTTCTCTGGTTTGCTCGAGTTTGTTGAAGTTCTATTGATTGAGGATACCTTGCACTCCAAGTGAGTACATAGTTCCCCTATTTTACTGCTTTCAATTGTTTTGGGGTGATTCATATGTGCTAAATGTTTTCAAGGTTTTAACGATGGTTTTCAAAACGATTTTCGATGTTATAACGATGAATTCAAAAACGACTAAGTTGGTTTATCCAAAACTAATAACGATTTCAATAAGGTGAACAAACTTGTTGGTTGTAGTTACATAACAAATGACATTCATTAATTTTGATCAAGCCGACCAGTATTAGGTTATGGTACCATAGGATCTGACAAATCCCGTTATTGCACTGCACCCATGGTTATGTGTGGGGGTTGTGGGTAACGACTGAATCTGATAATAGTTAACTTACCCTTTGGTGGTTTGTTAATACGAATATTACGAGTTGGACGATGGACGAGTCACAAAGGTTTGGATGTTATTAGCGAGACGACCATAAATAGTTTTCACACTTAAAACGAGGATGATTTAAACGATTTAAACGAATTAACGATTTGGGAACGATTCACACGAGATTAAACGAGTTGGATAAACGATTGGCTTTTGGGTAAGTGTTTAGATAACGGGACGGGGGTAATATGGTGAAAACATGGTAGATACGCCGCTGGTACTTCTTATATATAAGTGTTTTCAACATATTACATACCGTGGCGTTATTTAGTTCACTTGGGTAAACGATAGCGAAACGATGTCACACAACGATGTTTTCGAAGTAACATACGAGTTTTATTAACAAGTCTTTACGAGATGTTATACAAGATGGTTTCCTAAAACGAAATGTTTTGGGTTAAGAAGCATGGCTACGAGATTTTATAAACTACAACCTATTTGGTTTGAATTGATTAATTGTGTTGCAATACGCTTTTCAAAACGAGGTTTGTATTTTGACTCTTGAAGTTTAACAAAGTACTGCAACATGTAAACGAAGCCATGATTCCGATACTCTTATAAAACCTATGTACTCGCCAGTATTTCTTTGCTGACTTTGTTTTCACATATGTTTCAGGGATTGATGCTTGATGATGATTACTAGGATGCATGACTCACATAGGATCTGGACGAGGCCTTAGTGACATAATAACAATATTAGTCGATATGTAACTTGTTTGTTCTATGTTAAGACAATGTTACTGTTTAATATTCAATAAAATGAAACACTTTTGTATCCATGGTTATGAAACGATAATTCTGTTGCAACACGCCCCGACGTTTTCCGCCGCGCTTTGTTGTTTTACGCGGTCGGGGCGTGATATTCGGATTTTTGTTTTTAACACTCATATCCAAACCGTTTAGTAACCCGTCCTTGAAAATCAGAGAATCATCTTTTCCTCTATCTTCAAAATCTTCATCTGATTCTTTCAGCAAATTCCAACATCTTTTCCATGTGATCCTATAAAAACTTTGAGCGAACTCGTTTTTTCTCATTATGGTTTGCATGTTGTGGTTGAAACTTGTCTCCATCAGTCCAACACTTCAACCACAACCTTCAATCTATAATGGGAAAAAATGAGTCTGATCAAACTTTCCAGAGCAACAGGGGCGCAACTATTCCCGACCCCTCGAACTTTTCGCTCAATAGTGTTATATATGTACGTTTTGTATATATTTTTAGGTATATACGTTTTCGACCCCCCGGTTTTATAAAAAAATAGGTATATACTTTAAGGTCCGGTGACTTCCGACCCCCATTGGAAATTTTCATCGCCACTATAGGCAATATCACAAGGAAAAGATGCTGGCATTTGCAGAAAATAGGATGGAAGATGTTTGTTGGTGCATGTTTGTGACAACAGCTTTTAGATTTGGGTCTTTGGATAGCTTGTAACTAGTGAAACGATAAACGATTAGCGGGTTTAGCTTTGTATTAGTTAGTTAATAGTGATTGGGCCAAACCAAACCCACATTGGGGGAATGGTAGGCGAATTGGGCTTGTCCAATTCGCAACCCATGTGCATTAACCCTAGTCCAGGTTACAAACTTGTGTTATATAAACAAGGCTTTGCATTAGGGTTTAGGTTAATCACCATAATAACTAGTTGAGAGAGAATTCGTAATAGCAAGCGCTTCGACGAATTTGTGTGTGTTTAGGATCTTGATTGATTGTAATCAGTTTGATAGATAATCAATAAAGATCAGTTTGTGGTGATTTCTGCTTCTAAACCTTTCTTTGATAATCTGATCTAGAGGATTCCGTACTCTAGGTTAGATAGACAATTCTGTTAAGATCCATAGGATTAAGGGACCTCCAATTGGTATCAGAGCATTAGGCTCTTGATTGGATCAGTTCAGAATTGTTTGCTGTAGAAAACTGAAGATTTTGGCTGTTTGGAGGCTGAAATAGGAAGCAAAAAAGACTGTTTAGAGTATCTGCATATTTAATATTGATTCCACGTTTTTGTTTTGGTTGTTTTTGCAGGATTTTGGAAGAATTTTGGTTGGAAAAACTTGAAGATTCGTAGATTTGTTCTTCGTGTTCTTCGTTGTGTTCTTAAGATTTTTCTCAAAATTTGCTGATTTTGGTTGTTTAATCTTGCAAGTTTTGTTGGAGAAGGGATACAATCTTTTCAAATTCTGAAAAGATTTGATCAGATCCCTAAAAATTGGATGGCTGAACAAGTTACTACAGAATTCGCAGATCAGAACCTGCTTTTTTAGCTGCACTACGTATTTAACAATTACGCAGTCTGGACCTGCGTAATTGTGAGCTGCATAATTAAATCCAAAGGCAACTTTGGTAACTGTTATTATTGTCTTCTGCGGCATTATCATGGGGATCAGCAACTTTGCTAGTCGTCGTAATACTGAATTGATCTGCCCGCTTAATTAACCTGCGTAATTAATCCTTAGCCTACTTGGAACTCAGCGGATTTGACCTGCCTGCGTAACTAACCTCAGTATACTTGGAACTCAACATTTTTGACTTGCCTGCGTAATTGACCTCAGCGTACTTGGAACCCAACGCAATTGACTTACCTGCATAATTGTCTACATATTTGATTTGCAAGCGTAATTGTTGGAGTATTTAAAAGGTGGAGTAGTTAAAAACTGGAGTAATTAGCTACACATAGAGTATTTAACATTTTCGTGAATAGAAAAATATCCGTAAACAAACTCTGAAAATGGACTGCACGGTTTGAACCGCCTTATTTTTAGGACAAAAAAAGAGGCACGAAAATCACGAAAATGGTTTTGGACATTATATATCATTGGATTCGTATTCTCGGGACGAGTCTAACGGTACAATTTGGTAAACACAGTTTTCGGTCAGTTTTTTAAACGTTTTTAACGAGCCAGTTCGGTAAAAATGTCGAGTATGTCAAACTTGAATGAGCTGTTGAAGATGGAACATAAGGTTGGTACTACCAACAAGCTGCCAAAGCTGATGAAGGTAGAAGAATACCTTACATGGAAAGACAGGTTTCAGTCCTTTGTTAAATATCAGGACACACGAATGTGGATCTGTATTGAGGATGGGTACGTGAACCCGACTCATGAGTTCGAAGGCAGATAACGAGTCACTGCTTATGTCAATATGGAAGAAGTTGAGAAGATAATGTATGAAGCTAAGAAGAGAGCCCTAGCTGCTATAAAGATGTCTCTACCTGATGGCATTAAACACACCTTTAAGAGGTACACTACCTCGAAAGAGATGTGGGATGCATTAGAGAGGCGATATAGGGTAATGCTGATGTGAAGAAGAACAAGATTGATCGGCTGAAGAAACAATTTGCTGTTTTTAAGTGCATGAGAAATGAGTCCCGAGAAGAAATCATTACAAGGTTCTATCATCTAATGACGGAGATAGACAACTATGACATAGAGGGATATATTGATACTGAGATCAATAACAAGTTGCTAGATGTTTTACCTGCTAAGTGGGATATTTATACTCTCATGATCAATGGTGAAGCTGATTATGAAACTAAAGACTTAGAAGAGGTTGTTGGGAAATTGAGAGCTTACGAGCTCAACATGAAGAAGAAGAAGGAAACATGTTATGATCAGGTTTAAGATCCGGGAGTCTACAAAGGCATTCCATCTTCATCTTCTCACAACGCTTCTAGTGATTCGGCAACAACATTTCTCTCAAGTGAAAGTGAAACTGTTTTTTTTATGCTAATGGTGAATTGTGCTTTGTTGCCTCATCGGGAGGTTCAACTGCAGGTAAGAGACAATAGGAAAAACAGACTGGGTTGAATAGCCTATGAGTGTGAAATCAGCTAAAAATCAACTGTCTTTCCTTGCCTCGTTTATTGCTTCATATCAGAATTATATACAGGGCACGATAACAGATCCAGCAGCACTGGACGAAGATTATGAGAAGATTGATCCAGACGATTTGGATGAGAAGGATATTCAGTGGTAAATGGCTATGATATCTATCAGGGCTAGACGGTTCATAAACAGAACTGGCAGGAAGTTCATTGGGAAGAAGGTTGGATTCGATAAATCCAAGGTTCGATGCTTTAAATATCAAAATCTTGGGCATTTCGCCAGAGAATGTTAATGACAAACTGGAGAACCACAACAACCTTCCACATTTCATAATTTATATGGTCAAAGTTCATCCAACAGTGCATCACGAGCACTAGTTTCCACTACTTCTCCTGATGGTTCATATGATTGGAGTCTTCACCTTGAAGATGATGGAACCATAACACAAGCTCTAATGGCAGAGATCATTACAGTGATCGAAGAAGGTCAAGTTGAGGGAGAAGCTAGTGATAAAGTTAAAGAAGAGTGTTCTAAAAAGAAGATTGTAGCTGAACATGTAGCAAGTGAAGAAACTAAAGCTGCCAAAGTACATAATGATGCTGAACAAGTCAAGCCTAAAGAAAAATCAGCTGAAGAGGCAAAGACTGATGATGTACAGGTGCAATCTAATGAAGAAGAGAAGGCCAAAACTGATTTTGCTGCATTTATGGCCAATTTGAGTAAAGCTACTAGTGATGTAAGTTCAAAACCAGTAAGTTATGTCTGCATGAATTGCAGTGAACTAAAAGGTACAATTGACAGGTTTTCCACATACAACCAAAGTCTGATAAACGAACTCAATGGTCTAAAAGGATCAAACTTTTTCATAAAGAAAAAAGAGTCTCAATACCTAAAGAAAATAAAATCATGTGAAGCCGAAGTTAAAACTTTGACTAAAAAACTAAATAAAGAGCTTCAAGTGATAGATTTAGCACATGAGACTATGAGAGATAAAACAAAAGAACTATATGACAAGTGCAAAGAGTTAT